>JAJOOO010004740.1:0-82810 GCA_029582685.1 Solanum piurae | reverse complement strand
CCATGTGAGACTTAGACTTCCGCTGTGTGTTTTAAAGTTGTTTTAATGAAGTTTGAATGTGTGGATGTAAATAAGTTTTTTATTCCGCACTATTTTCATTATTGAATGCAATGAATGACTATGTGGCTTGTATAAGACCCCTTCGGGATCGAATACGCCATGTTACGACTAGGGGGTACTCTCGGGTCGTGACAAATCTTCCTTCCAGTAAATTCATAACTTAAAGGGTTCTTCATAACATGAATTCGTTAACATCTTCTCATTATCATTTACCTCTTGATTATTTTTTTGAAAGTGTTTGACAAATTAAAAACATATTTAAAATAAGTTAAAATTTACTTCAAGTCTTGAATTAAAAATTGGTCCCTCCCATTTTTTTTAAGCTTAAAAGCTATTTATATTTGACCAACAATTTTACCTCTTTTATCTTCAATGTTTTTTATAGTTTCTATATTATATTCCTCCTACTTTTTTTTGTTTGCATTTTCTTCTTCTTGTTGTTGTTTCTTTCTTCCGCTCTTTTCCTCTTCTTGCTCTTTTTTTTTCCTGTTTTTTTCTTTTAAATTATTTTCTCTTTCTCTTACTTTTTTCGTATAAATTATTTGTGGTAAAAAGGAGATATAGTCATTTTTATACATAAAATTGAAAAATCATCTCAATTTTACATGTTATATATCAAAGTTATACATTTCAAAAATTTAAAATAACTTACACATATAAATTTACTTATATAATCAATTTATATTAAAGTTGAATTAAAATATAAATTAATTTTAATTCGATTTATTTTAGAAATATTTTTTTAAATAATTAGTATTTTATAATGTTAACAACTTTAAAGGTACTTCAGACCAAAAAAAAGTGTTTAACAATACTCGTGTACCAAATATAACAATATTTTTTTCTAGCTTAAACACTTTTATCTAAATACATAACTACTTATTTTTAAAATAATTTTCAACATTTAAGAAGCGTTTTTTGAAATATTCATTAAAAGTAGATACATTAATCTTCCAATTGCTTCTTTAGGATTACAAAAATTAAATTTTCTGAAAATGAGAGTAGATTAAGACATTCCAATTGGAGTAAGGTAGCCTTCATATTCTATAAGTACTTGTCAATATGTGTGGCTTATAGACAAAGAGACCCGCAAGGAAAACAGACAAGACAATATTATGACCTTGTATTATAATTAATTATAATTTCATATGTATATTATGTGTCATGTGTGAGTAGACAGAGAGAGACATAACATTACTAGTGCATATGTTTCTAAATTCTTAATTGTTTTAATAAAAACAAGAATAAACTTTCATTCTTCTTTTTTTTGGTTGAATATATAGCCAACTTCTCAATTTGTAAGAATATTTCATTTAGAGAGTCGAATTAAGATATGTTTCAATTGAACAACTCAACTTCTAATAAATTATTTCAATAAGACACTCACAGTTAATATTTTGAAAAAAAAACTGCGCATGTTTTCATTCATCTTTTAGGTAGTTAAGTTAACTACAAAATTATCACATCTCATTTAACTTAACTACCTTATATAGACGAATGAAAGCATGCATAAAAAAAATTCCAAAATATGAACTGAAATAAGTGTCTAATTGGAACACCTTATTGGGAGTTGAGGTGTTCGATTGAAACATGACTTAATTTGAGTTTCTAAATGAAATAATATCATTACATATTTAAGGATATGACTGTGTATTAAAACCTTCCCCGGGATTGACTATGTATTAACCCCTTCCCCCAACCACCACCACCAAAGTCACGAAATTAATATTTGTCCCTTAAACCACACAACAAATTAAATTAGGGGTGTCAAATGAGCGGATTGATTTGAAATTAGAGATATTAAAATGAGTTAAAATAGAAATTGGGTTGAGTCCTGACCTGCTCAAGTTTACTTTGGGCTCAAATGGGCTTAAAATTTAGTTGGGTCTGGACCCGCTCAATTTACCCCGCTTAATCTCAATAATTTTAATATATTTTTATTTAAGTTTAAACCACAATTTGAATTTCAACTTTTTTTTAAAAAAAAAGTTACAGATGGATAAAATCTTAAAAGATATAAAATAGATAGTAATTCATACCTTCAAGATAGAAATATACATTACATCAATGCAAATAAAGCATCTTAAAATGGATTGAAATTAGATATTAAATTGAGTTCAATTGGGGATTCTCTTAAAATGGGTTAAAAGATTGAATGAGTTTAGATTGAACCCAATTCAAATTATCTTGAGTCCAATCCTTAAAATTATGGGCAAATTGAACGGGCTACCTATAGTTGGACTTATTTTTGACACCCCTAAATTAAAGGAAAAACTACATAAATGGGCTATAAAACCCAAAATAAGTACATGTTCATACACAAACCCAAAGTAACTTAAGAAATACTCATTCTCTCATAAATAATTACAACTCATACCCCCACCCCCATCCCCTTTATTAAGGCTAATAATTTTTGCTTAACTGATACTATATTAATATTATATATTGTATTGGTATCATTAAGACTGATAATTTCGTTTAATTGATACTAAATCATAAATATATATACTGTATTGGTATCATTAAGGTTTCTTATTCAGAAATTACTCATTAGTCAATAATATTATAAGAGTGTATGTATATTGTTGTGGTATCATTAATGTTTCTTGTTCAGAAATTACTCATTAGTCAATGATAATATAAGAGTATATGTATGTTGTTGTGATATCATTGAGGTTTCTTGTTCAGAAATTACCCATTAGTCAATGATACTATTAGAGTATATGTATATTGTTGTGGTATCATTAAGGTTTCTTGTTCAGAAATTAATCATTAGTCAATGATACTATAAGAGTATATGTATATTGTTGTGGTATCATTACGGTGTCTTGTTAAGAAATTACTCATTAGTCAATAATACTATAAAAGTATATATATACTTTTATGGTATCATTAAAATTTCTTGTTAAGAAATTACTTATTAGTTAATTATACTATAAGAGTAAATAGAACTTAATTCAAATGACGTTAACTTAATATTAAATATATAACTACATGGATGAACAAGTACCTATCCTATGTAGAAAGATTACATAGGCTTGTTTGGTGTATAGGTTTACTGGTCTCAATTATTTTTAATGCCTAAAAAGGTAATCAAATTGATAATATGTCTGAGGGATGACACGACTCAGAGTTGTAATGCTTTTGGTAATTAATATAAGCTCTTTATTTATCAAAATAAATATTTATTGAACATAGAATAGCACTTTCAGGAAATAAATAAAGTAATAATAAATTCAATTTTTTTTTGTATAATGTTAAATTTCTTTAATTTGAATTTTTAAATTTAAAATATTAATTATAATTTATTACACGCATAAGGTATTTTAAGTGACAATGTATGTAGAAAAATTAATTGCATCAAATTAATTAATGAAGTACGAAATTAAAATAAATAATAATTA
This sequence comes from Solanum piurae, assembly GCA_029582685.1. NCBI lineage: Eukaryota > Viridiplantae > Streptophyta > Magnoliopsida > Solanales > Solanaceae > Solanum > Solanum piurae. Next base: position 79,346 of record JAJOOO010004740.1, on the reverse strand, counting down.
CGAAATTGTCATTTTACTAACTTAATTAAGATTATTGGAAGAATTTTAGTTTAAAGTAATTAATAAATTATCACAGTGAGCTAATTTAAGATTATTTTTTTGACCTTTTCTTATAATTTAAAGATATATTTGACCTTTTTTGTGAAAAATATAATCATAAAAAGGCTTTAATACTACGGTGTAATACACTTGAATTTGTTCTCTTATCGGACTTAAAGGATAATGTTGCTTATAAAACACTCTTGAGATATTTTTTTTATTCTTCGTTTACCAGTCCAATAAATCATATTTGATATGAACGTAAAATTTAAGAGCGTATCTATTGAGTGAATTGTTTAAGAAGTAGATTTAGAAAGTGGAAACACTAGAAGAGAAAAGAAATAACCAAAGTTGATGATGTTGTATCATTAAAGGGCATCTAAAGGCGTGGCTTACGAGTCAATGAAGTAGTTGAGAATTTTGAGGTTTTAGATTTAAAATTTAGAGAAGATAAAAAATATTAGGTGATTCTTTCCATTTGTCCTAGTCTTGATGGACAGAGTTATATAATATTTGTTACTGATGGAAAGTAACAAATATTCTGTAAAATTAATCGAGGTGTGAAAAACTAGCACAAATACCACTATTATAAAAATAAATCATCATCCTTAAGAAAGAAAAGTCAATGCACCTTGAACCTTTCTCAAATTTCTTTCCCAAGGAAGCAACTTTCTTAATAATACATATAATTGCCACCTATATTTATAATTTATTATTGAGGTTTTTACATCTTTACGACATTATCTATCTGTAGATTGTAATGTCAAAATTGAGATCTTCTTATTGTCTCTTTAGTCAATGAAATGGATAAGAGAAGAACTTTACTCCAACCTACCAATTTCTTAATATAGAAACTTGTTGATATCTAATTATCTATCCAAGAAATGAAGTTCTCACAAGTCTTGTCATCTTAGGTTATTACCTCGTCAAACATTGCTAAATTTTATTGCACTTTCACACCTTTCTATAACACCACTTATTTGCTACTTCATAGAAAGAAACAATCAAAAAGTAGAAAATTGTATGGTAATATGTGTGTGGAGAGAGAGTAGCTAAAGACATTCCAATTGGAGAAAGCTTTGACCTATTTTGTAATTTTCAAACGTACAATTAATATGTGTGTGGAGAGAGAAAATCAAGCCATATGTCTTAGGGATAAGGGTTGAAAATTCCTTTGAATTATTTTCATGTGTTGTGTTTTTGGCACAAAAATACTTTCTTGTTAGTAAATTAGATAAAAATAGTACCATCCAACTGTTAAAATAGCTTTAAAATACCTTTCCTAATTCCTATTAATGGCCGCTTGATAACAATTTTTAAAATTAAATTTATCCTTGAACTAATTCAAATAGTTGAGGAGTATTTTAAGATTTTTATTTTATTCAAAAAGAAAAAATGGAAGAGAGGGTCACAAAAATGGTTGTTCAATAGAAACAAGAGACTAAAAGAAAGTGTTCTACTTGTATACGTAGGAGACTCAATTTCAAAATGTCTGATATTTACATATATCACTTAGTCCAAGTCAATAATCAAAATGAGATCATATTTTCAAATCTTACCACATTTAGCTTATTTTGTATAATTTGAAATACTTGGAAAAAAGGTAATAATTTGATATATCACATATTTAACTATTGTAGGGTGAACGAAAGTAAAATATAATAAATTAAAAACCTCATAATTGGGGTTTAAGAAGCTTGAAAACTCTCAAATGATTTTGTGATTTGTTGAAAATTTTGATAAATTGATAATTTAGGTTTGTTGGGGATGTCGTCTCGAAGTTGTGGTTAAAATTTGAAGATATTTGATGAAGATTTGACCCATTTCGAATGGAATTTCATTGTTGGAGTTCGTAAGAGACGAAACTCAATTTTTATATAAGTTTGTATAATATTATATTTGTATAACAATATAAAGTACATATAAATACATCCTATACATTTTTATACAAGGTCGACACATTATTTACGATAAATGTATAATGTGGTATTCTGGATATATAAACAATGTTTGCAAAAAAAAAAATTGGTTAATTGGAGTGGGTGTAAACTAAAAATATGATTGTAACAACAACAAGCTTTGTGCATGTACTTTCATATGTGAGATTTGAATAGGGTCGAGTGTACATAGACGTTATCACTATCTTTAAGAAGGTAGAAAATTTATTTTTAAAAGAATCTCAACTGAACAAACGGTGAAAAGAAACATTAACAAACAAAAACAACAACAAGATAAATAAAATACTAAGGCGAAATAATAGGTAGTGATAGATATGTAAAATTAAGAAAAAAAAAGGAATAATAGACTACTAACTAGCCTTGTACTTTAATCTTCGACCTTCATATCCTTCTATTAAGGGTAATTATGCTTTGTGTGAGTAGTTGTGTCATATCTTGTCTAATCACCCCACCCCAATTCTTTTTAGGTCTACATCTATCCCTCCTTAAGCATACTATGTCCAACCTTTCATACCTCCTAACCTGGACATATTCACCTCTCCTATTTATATGTCTGAACCATACCAGTGACACTTCCCACAGTATCTACCACATAAGTCACTCCTACCTTATTCTGAATATCTTCATTCCTAACTTAATTATTAATGAATGAATATTAAATTTAAAGTAATCATTACATGAACAAAGTGAACCATAGTAATAATTAAGAATTATTGGAACAACTATTACTTTATTGCAATAACATAAGTTGAGTTTTAATTTGGATGAAATTTGAGCGATATAAGTATTCATCGTGGATTGTCACAACTCAAAAATTGACATGATGACATTTGTCTATTCCCACCAAGACAAGTCAGCCTCAACCCAACAAAATGAAAGAAAGCGGAAAGATAAAACAAGAACAAGATAAAAGCGGAAAACTTATTCATTCTAAACTAACTCCAAAACCTGGTTGTCACGTGTACAAGACACTAAAGTAAATACAGAATTCAAAAGATAAATACAAGTCTCAATGTCTTTGTTTCTTAAGTAGAACAAAACACAAACTAAAGGAACAAGAGGGCCTGTCGGAATGACAAGCAACTACCTCTCAAAATTCTTGACAAGCCTCGAAATCAGAAGAAGAAGAAGGGGATCACACATCTCCGGGCTCGGAACCTACACAAGTGTAGAAGCAAGGTGTGAGTACCAACAACACGGTAACCAACAAACAACCTACTAAACAAAGCAGCTAGCTAGAAATCAAATACCCCTTTCACTCCAATCGAACCTCCGCAAACTACACCCTGCACAGAAATCATCCCAACCTAACAGTTCTACAATTCACAGCTCACAAGACTCAATAATTACAGTTCAATAGTCACAATTAAATAACCAACATGAATCAAGTAAGTCAATCTCAATGTCAAGTAGATCAATCACACATGACAAGTGCATCAATCATAATTAACAAGTAATTCACACATAAGGATCAAAATGCATCAAATCACAATAATCAATTCTCGCCAGAACCATTATCCATCGACACAAAATTACTAGCCGGAACAATTTTTCATCGACTTTATATCAAATCACTAGTCGAAACCATTTTCCATTGGCTTTATATAAATTCACTAGTCGAAAATGACCTCGACCTCACAAAAACTTACCGGAAATGAGCTCGGTATAATAGCACTCACCGACAATGACTCGAAATCATAAACACTTGTCGAAAATGACCTCAGCATCATAACACTCGTCGGTAATGACCTCGACATCATAAACACTTTCCAGAAATAACCTCGGCATCATAACCATCACATTTCCCATCACGGTGTCCAACAACCAATGCACACAAACAATATCACACCATATGAAAGAGACAATAATTCATGCAAATCAAGTCCACATTCATGCTATCAATCATTTCATCAATCAAACGATAAGGGTTATAACAAGGCAATTCACATCATCATGGTCATCACATACACTTTTCATTTCAATCCATTTTTTATTCATTAAGATTTATCAAGTGGATAATTAACCCTTCACCTCACCCCCATTACTCCCAACACACAAACAACGAATGAATACTCGAATTCTCCTAGAATACAAAGTTTAGGAGATTACTTGCCTTAAATTAATCAATTGATCACTCCAAGAGTTGAGTCTTCTCCTTTTGATCAATGTCCAAAGCTACAAAATCTATAAAAATCAAGTATTCACAATAAACTTTGGAAACAACAATACCCACGTTAATTTCTTTGATAAGTGGATCAATCAACTCAAAATCAAATTTCAAAAAGAAGATTTGAATCTGAAAATCGACACTTGAAAATATTACTCAAGGCATTAGGAACTTATTGGTGAAAATCATTTCGAAAAAAGGAGTCAAAATTAGTTCACAAAATCCATTTGAGTTTAGATATTGAGTTCTTGAAAAACCTTGTTATTTACCAATCAAAATCCCAAATTTTAATGTTATAATTCATAAATTATCAAAAGGAAATGAAATATTAGGATCATAAAAGCCCACCAAATGATTTAACACAAGAAATACTTTCAAAAATCTCCACCAAGGATTTTTCAAGCTTAATAATGGATAATGGGGCTTAAATCCCAAAAATTGCAGGTCAAAAGCCTCGTTTGATGTCACAAAAGTGGCCATGGATTTGCAATAGAGAACCCCAGATAAGAATCCTACCCTCGCAATTGTAAAAAAACCTTTGCTTGAATGAAGGTCGCAATGGCAACACCTCACTTCGTGACCACGAAGATCAGTTAGATTGATCTCTCGCAAATGCAACCCATCCTTTATGAATGCGATGATCACTTAAGCGAGCATCCCATCACTAATGCGAAGTATACACACGCTAGAAAAATCAGCCAAACTCCCCAAACATCGAAAAGACCCTCGAGATTCGTTCGGAACTCCATGCACATAAACCATAAATACAAATTAATCATACTCGACATTCCAGGCTCAATGAAACCGTCAAAACACGAATCTGAGGTCTCCGTGACCCAACATCCTTGAAAACCACATTAAACAAACTCAATGCCTAAAAATGCTAAAATAAGCTCGGGACCTCTCAAAAATCAACCAAGACCTTACCCAAGCCTAAATTCATCCTCTAAATCTAATAGAACTTTTCAGAATTCTGATTCGAGCATCTGAACCCCGAACATTGACCAAAGTCAACCCAAAGGCTAAATTTCCATAATGCACAATTTAGGACCTCAAATCTTCAAAAAGACTTTGAATATGAAATCGACAACTCTCACCGTTCAGATCCCATATTTTGGAACTGACAGAATCGACAAAATCTCATTTTGACACTCGAAACTCCAAAAGATATCGAAAACTACTTTCTTAACAATATTAGTCTTTTATCTCAAAACTTACAAAATTCTAAACTTTGAAATCAAAGTTCGAAATCAACTTTTAAAACTCAATCATAAAAGACTCGGGGTCAATATCGGGAGGGGAAAATGATCAATTAACGAAACTTTTCAAAAATGACCGACCGGGTCATTACATTATCCACTACTAAAACCCATATTCATGCTCGAACATTAAGCAAAAGGAAGTACCTGAAGCCTAAAAATGCTGAGGATATCTTGTACACATATCTGACTCTGTCTCCTAAGTGACCTTACCAACTGAATGGTGCTTCCACTGGACCTTCACTGAAGCAATCTCGTTGGTCCCTAGATTCTAGACTGCTTATTCAAAATGGTTATAGGCCCCCCCTCAAAAGATAAGTCTGGGCTCAACTCAACTGAATCAAGAGAAAGTATATAGGACTCATTCGGCACGTACTTCCGAAGCATGGAGACATGAAACACTGGGATGCACAATTGACAAACTAGGTGGCAAAACCAACTTATATACCACCCCTCCCACACGACTCAATATATTAAAAGGTCCAACGAATCTAAGGCAAATATTTTCCTTCTTTTCGAATCTCATCACACCCTTCATGGGTGACACTCGGAGCCAAAACTGATCAGTCTCCATGAACAGTAGACCTTGAACTCTCCAATCTGCATAACTCTTTTTTCGACTTTGGCTGTGAATAGTCTATCCTATATCATACGAACCTTCTCCATAGCATCTCTAAGGAATTATGTATATAATGAGTATATTTTAGATGAATCAAACCATCTGATTGGAGATCTACATCTTCTGCCATACAACGCCTCAAAAGGGGCAATCTGAATACTGGAATGATAATTATTGTTGAATGAAAACTCTGCTAAGGGAAAATGGTGATCCTATCTAGCACCAAAATCGATCACACAAGCTCGGAGCATGTCCTCCAACACCTGAATGGTCCACTCAGACTGATCACATGTCTGAAGATGAAAATATGTACTCATATCTAACCGAGTTCCTAAACCATGGTGCAAGGCATTCTAGAAATGGCAAGTGAACAAACAACCTCGATTAGAGACAATAGAAACTGGGACTCCCTGTAGTGGCACAATCTGAATGATATAAAGCTCGACTAACTTCTCCACCGTAAACTTTACCCAAACCGGGATAAAATATGCAGACTTGGTCAACCTGTAAACAACCACCCAAATGGAGTTAAAACCACCCACGGTGTTAGGTAGTCCCATAACAAAGTCCATGGTGATATGTTCCCACTTCCAAGTAATAATTGGCCTCCTATGAGATATACCTCTAGGTTGTTGGTGCTCACACTTGACCTGTTGACAAGTCAAACACCTCAAAACAAAATCTGCAATATCTCTCTTCATACCACACCACCAATAGTGTTGGCTCAGATGGTGATACATCTTTGTCGCCCCCGAATGGATGAAATATCGGGAACAATGGGTCTCCTCAAGAATCAATCTCGTCAACTCGCCCACCTTGGGCACACATATCTTGCCACCAATCCTCAAGATACCCTCAGAATCAAAGACAACCTCCTTAGCTTTTCCTTTCATCACCTAGCCTTGAATGAGACATAGCTTCTCGGCATCAAACTGATGCTTACGAATTTGCTTAACTAAGGAAGAACGAGCCTCATTGAATGCAATCAAACCACCCGTCTCCACAGAATCTGTATTAGGACGAGACTATTGTCTAACCTATGAACATATCTAGCCAATGGTCTATCCTCCACAGTAATAGCGATAAGACTTTCCATACTAAAAGTTTTCGTACTAAGGCATCAACCACCATATTAGCCTTTCATGGATGATACAAAATGGTGATGTCGTAGTCCTTCAATAACTCAAGCCATATGCGCTGCCTCAAGTTCTGATCCCTCTAGCTGAAGATTTACTGAAGACTCTGATGAATCGTGAAGACCTCACAATGAACCCCATACATATAATGTCCCTAAAGCTTAAACACAAACAATATGGCTTCTAACTCTAAATCATGGGTAGGGTAGTTCCCCTTATGGGTATTCAATTATCTAGAAGCATAGGCGATCACCTTACCTTTCTCCATCAGAACACCATCTAACCCGGCTCTAGAAGCATCGCAATAAACAGTGAAGTTTATGCATTCCTCTGGTAAAGTCAAAACATGAGCCGCAGTCAATAAGGTCTTGAGCTTTTGAAATCTCTCCTCACACTCTGTTGGGTCAATCTGGTCAAAGGATATGCAATAGTAGAGAATATTTACATAAATCGCCATAGCCCACAAGTACTACAAAACTTGAGATCTCGTTAAATGATGCAGGTCTGGTCCAACCCCTCACAGCCTCAATCTTGGTTGGATCTATCCGAATACCCTCCTTAGACACCACATGTCCCAAAAATGCCACAAAATCAAGCCAAAACTCACACTCTAAGAACTTGGCATAAAGTTTCTCTTCTCTCAGTCTCTGGAGTACAATCCTCCAATGTCGATCGTGATCCTCCTCAGTCTTGAAGTACTCCAAGATGTCGTCAATGAACACTATCACAAAGGAATCCATATAAGGTCAGAACACCTCGTTCATCAACTCCATGAATGATGTAGGGGTGTTAGTTAAACTGAAATACATAACAAGAAACTCATAGTTCCTATAACGGGACATGAAGGTTGTCTTAGAGATATACGATGCCCTAATCTTTAGCTAGTGACACCCGGATCTCGAATCAATCTTTGAAAATAGAGGTGCAGCCTGAAGCTGAAGTTGATATAAAAAGTCATCAATATGAGAAAGAAGATACTTATTCTTCACAGTCATTTTGTTCAACTATCAATAATCAATACACATTCTCAGGGATCCATCATCCTTCCTCACAAACAATACAGGAGCACCCCATGGAGAAACACTAGGGCGAATAAACCCCTTACTCAACAAATCATGTAACTAATCTTTCAATTCCTTTAACTCAGCTGGAGCCATATGATAAGGAGGAATAGAGATGTGCTTGATTCCCGACTCTAAGTCAATGGCAAAGTCAATATCCCTTTTCGGAGGAACACTTGGAAGATCAGTAGGAAACACATCTGAAATATCTCAAACCATGGTACAAAATCCATGGGAGGCAGCTCAACACTAGTATCCCGAATGAAAGACAAATAGGACAAACAATCTCTATCAACAAATCTTTGAGCTCGAATGAAGGATATAACTTTGCTAGGGTAAGAAGCACTAGTACCAGTCCACTCGACTTTTGGGACACCCGGCATCGCTAAGATCACAATCTTAGCATAACAATCAAGAATAACATGATGTGGATAAATCCAACCATATCCAAGATAATATCAAAGTCAACCATCCCTAGAATGATCAAGTCCACCCAAGTATCATACCCGGCCAAATATACAAGATAGGATCGTTACACTCAATCCACCATCAAGGATTCACCCACTGATGTAGAAACATGAATTGCCACAAGAATGCAATCAAACATCATATCAAACCCATCATCAAAATAGGTAGACACATATGAGAAAGTAGACACCGGATCAAACAATACAGACGCAGGTTGATGGCTAACTGGGACAATACATGTGATCGCAGTATTAGAAGTCTCAGCCTCAGGCCTCCCTGGAAATGTATAACGTTGGCCCTCACAGTCACCTACAGTCTGATTAGAACCTCTACCTCTATTTTTCGGAACCCGTGAACCCCTACCAATAGTCCTGCCATCTCTACCGGACTAACCTCTGCCTCGACCCCTGGTCGGAGGTGTTGAATCTCTGGTTGGAGCAGCTGATTAAGAACGTTGGGGTCCTGAATGAGTCTGTAGAGGTTATTGTCGCATCAGATGACCTGGATCTCCACCAGTAAAAGAAGATTTCGACACTGATAATTGTTGTTGTGAATCAGACGAACTACCATGGCCACCTCGGCCCGAACCATAAAATCATCGGGCTGAATACCCATTCTCAACTATTGGCATAGATGCATTAACTGCCCATGACTAAAAGAAGTTATTACCTCTATGCGAACCTCTATCTTCAGATAAGGCACCAAAAACTAACCAGACGATCGGGCCCTCTTGAGCTCCCCTTAACTCCTCTAAAACCATCAACTCCGCTTCCTTAGTGGTGCTCACAATGGACCGGAAGGATACCCCCTCTCTAGCTACTATGAACATATAAGACTTGATGGAGAAAGTCAATCCTATCACAAACCTGCAAATTCTCTTTGCGTCATCCTAAATAATAGTCATAGCATGCCTAGAAAGCTCACATAAACGAGCCTCATACTCGGCCACAAATAAACTTCCTCAATTCAAGCTCTCAAATCTCAGTCGACTCTCCTCCATCATGGTCCAAGGGATGAAGCGGTCCTAAAAATCACTAGAGAACACATCCCACTCTACCAAGGGAGATCGAACTGGTCTAGACCTCACAAAAGTCCTCCACCACTCTTTAACGCATCCACGAAGCTGAAGTGAAATAAACCAGACACCACGAGCATCCTTCATACCCACTTCTTCAAGCATCTCATGGCACAAAGTTAAGAACTCGTGAGCATCCTTATTCTTACCACCTTGAAACTGGGTGGTTACATCTTCTGAAACCTCTCATAATATTGTTGATCAACCGCTATCAGAATAACCTCAGGAGCAATCTATGCACCAATAGACGGTGCAGGAACCACTGGTGGCTGGCCCACTTCATCATGAATACCCAGAGTCTGCTACTGAATTGTCTGTGCCCCTACTCTCATTTGAACACCATGTGGTGTACTTGTCGCATAACTTTGAGAGAGGTTCTCTAACACCCCTAGCATCCTCAAAAAAGTCCCCTAAAACAAAAGGGCTACCTATCAAAATCCTTGCCAAGCCGAAGAAGAAGAAGAAGAAGAAGAAGAAGAAGAAGAAGAAGAAGAAGAAGAAGAAGAAGAAGAAGAAGGAGGAGGAGGAGGAGGAGGAGATCACATGGGTCCGTGATCAGAATCTATACAAGTGTAGAAGCAAGGGGTGAGTACCAACTACACGGTACCCAGCAAGCAACCTACTAAATAGAGGAGCTAGATAGTAATTGAATACTCCTTTCACTCCAACTGAACCTCCTTAAACTACAACCTGCACATAAATAAGTACAACCTAACAGTTATACAACACACAACTCAAAAGGCTCAATAAGTACGGTTCAATAGTCACAATTCAATAACCAACATGAATCAAGTAAGTTAATCTCAATGTCAAGTAGATCAATAACACATAGCAAGTGCATCAATCATAATTAACCAGTAAGTCACACATAAGGATCAAAATGCATCAAATCATAATAATCAATCTTTTGCTGGAATCATTTGTCATCCGCACAATATCACTAGTCGAAACCATTTCCCGTCGACTTTATATCGACTCACTAGTCGGAACTATTTCCCATCGGCTTTATATCAATTCACTAGCCGGAAACGACCTCAACATCACAAACAATTGTCAAAAATGACCCTGACATAATAACACTCACCGGCAATGACATCAACATCATAATACTTGCTAACAATGACCTCGGCATCATAAAAACATACCAAAAATGACCTCAGTATCATAACCATCACATGTATCTGTTGACGCCCAATTTTGGACCTCCACATTATCGATTAATCATCGAGCTTCTTCAATATTAAATGATATAAAATAATTAGTTTTATAAAATTTCAATAATTTGCAAGTTATTTTAAATAGTTGTCTCATTTTTTTATAAATTTTAAATAATATATGAGTTTCACATAATTATATATATAATTAGTATATTTTATAAATATTTGAAAATCATTTCAAAAGATTTTGCGTTGTAAGTTAATTATTTTATTAATTTACTCTAGTTTAAGCTATGGTTATAATTTTGAATTATTTAATTTATAATTAAGTTAATTATTTTATATCGTTAAGATTAAGAAGCTCGTTATTTAATTATATTAATTCGTCTTATTTTAATTTTGGCCAAATTCAACCAAGTGCCTTAATTTGATCGAAATTGCAAGTTTACGTGGTTATTTTCTTAATTCGAATTTACCACATTCTTGGTTGTCTTTTCGGCCCCAATTCTTATTCCATTATTTTCAACAACCAACAGACCGGCCCAATATCTCCAACATCAAATAGCCCAATTCTCACTAACAGCGTTCCAAACAGCAAAAGGAACCCGACCCTTTATGTGTTCTTCTTCTTCCTCGAAGTTCAGTACCTAGCGATCCCACCCTGAACGACAACGTCTTTTTCTCCAGCAAGCAGCATCCAAATCCCGGCAAATCCGGAAGAGTAGTGGCACCTACAGCAGCAATCACGTCGCCATCCCCTTTTCCCCCTTATCAGAAATTTCTGAATCTTTTCCACTGTTGCCTTGAAAAAAGGCAAAGGAATTTGAATTTCAAATTTGAAAATCCACCCCTTTTCCCCCCTAAATCGCCCATTTTCCCCTATAAATAGTTCTTTACCTTCAGTGATTTAGAGGAGGTTTTTGAGTTTGGCAATAGTCATTTCTACACTTCAATTTTTTAAGTCTAGTTCTCTGCTTCTAAATTCCGGGAAGATTGCCGCTTGGATTTTCTAAGCTTGTCGTTTGTATTCTAAGTTAGTGGTGGAAGTTTCTTCATCGTTAATCTCGTTGTCCTGGAACGCTGCTCGGCAAAAGGTAATCTTCTCTTTATTTCAACATTTCTGTTGGCGCTTAATTATGTCTTGTTCATTGAAATCGTGTTTGGCATTAGCTGTTTAAGTATGTTTTCAGTAGCTTAAAAAATAGTAAAATTGCTTATCTTTGAACTCGACTACTTATTTTGAAGTTTTGACACCTTAGATTTCTATTTGTTGCCGGCCAGTTCTAATATTGCTATCATAGGCGTTGATTGCTCATCTAGTGTTATTGTAAATGGGTTGCATATTTGGTTGTTTTGATTGAGTAATTATGTCCTTGATATTGTTGACCTGTAGCTGTCCCGATGACTTGGATATGCATTAAATCTATATAAAAATGATTGAATATCCCTATATTTCATTACAATATGATTATGTTCTCTTGTTTAAGTTGTTCCTCCAGATTTGTAGTTTATTCAAATTTGTAATTAATTGAGTTATCTTATGTAGCATTAAGTCATTTTAAAATATCCTTTTTATTACAACTATTTCAACTTTGAGCTTCTTTTGGCATTAATCTAATCAACTTTGAGTTAATAAATGGTGTATAATTTGGATATGAAAGCATATTGATGATATCTTTTGTATCTGGTGGCTGCATATATGAGCATCCCGTTGAACTATTCGTGAAAGTTGTTGGTTGTATTCCGCATCTGCTAGCATAAGAATTAGATTTCTTTGATTTTTTCATAGCTTGTTCTTAGTTAATTCTAGTTCGAATAAATTGATCCGAATATGAGTTACTTTATTACATGTGTCGTAAGTCGTGGTTGTTCCACGGTCCCAACATCCCTGGTATGAGGTCGAAAGTACCACTCTGTTTTGGTTTCTTTTAGTTCAATTATTTAAATCTATTGGTGTTGGTGGCTGAAATATTTTTCTGTTGGTGGTATTTTGTGTCCAAATCATTCTTGTTTTTAGTCCAGCATATGTGCAGAACATTGTGATATTAGCACTTTCATTACAAATGTTGTTGAATTCAAGGTGCTATATATGTTTCCTAATAGATATGCAACCATGATTTTGTCCAGCTTTCTATTTATATTAGAGTTACGTCTATAGTTTGAAATTTTTGCCTTGCCTCTGTTCATGTGAGTCATGCTTATTTTGTTACAATATGGTGATTGGCTTGAGTAGATGTTAATTCATTTGTCCTCATATACGTTAAAAGTTTCTTTCCTTTATTTAGTGGAGTTTTAAATATTTTGTATGCATGGGTCTCCATACACATGTCCAACATCTATGTTTGTTTCTACCTTGATAAATGCATGACTTGTTACTTGTGGATGTTTAAACTTAATGTATTAATTCATTTTGTTATAGCTTATTAGATGCTTCTGATAATGTGTCTCTTATCATTAGTCGTGAATGATTTTGATTTATTCAAATTACCATTCTAATTCTTATCATTTTATTTCCTTGCATGAACCTCTTTGTACCGAGTCTGATTTTGGGACTCTTTCCTCCTCGCATTGTCTCACTGGATCAAATCCAACAGTTTCCACCGAGTCATCCCCCCATTGCAAATCGTGAAGTAACGAAACAGGTTGAAGGCAGTGAATATGGGCTGAAATTGAAGTTGCAGCCCCCTAGAAAGCCCAAGTAAGGGTTGCATATATGTTGTATACAACATTATACACTCATTATACAGCGATATACAGGTCAAAAATGTGAAAATACTGGGCTGAGACTAAATACAAGTGTTTGGAGGCAAGAAATACATGAAAATGACTGATATACATGCTGATATATACAACTTTTGTATACAAAATTGAGAATTGGGTTAAGGCCCAAAGAAAATCAGCATCTTTTGGCCCAATGTTTCTGGGCAACAAAAGGGCCTAAATTCTTCTCTTCCTTTCTTTATTATTTAATTGCAATTGTTTTTGTTTTTGTTTTATTTTAATTTTAACTTTAGAATTATTAATTAACTTAGTCGAATCCCCAAAAGATGAACTATAATCTTTATGTTGATTTATTTTTCTAAAAATTTATTTTTAATCAATTCTTATACTTTTATTTAGCATCTTCAGTCAAAACTTCTTATTTATTTTTTAAATTAATAAAAAATCATTTCATGCTTAAATTAACCAATTTCGTTTAAATTATTATTTTAAAAATGAGTCAAATATTCTAATTAATCTAGTTTTTGTTAAAATTCCAATCATTTCTAATTCATTTCAAATGTTTCAATTAAAAATCCTTTTTCTTGAAGAATAAAAAAAACGGTTCTTTATTTAACTATTTTCTCAAGGTTAACTGAATATTGTAAATTATTATATTTTTGTGTTAAATTATTTTCCTAAAAATAGTTTAAAATATGTAATCTAAGTTGTAGGATAACCGCATGTTAGCGGACACTTCAAAAGCTCTAAAAACCTTCTTAAAGTGTAAATAAGAATTTCTCACCTATTTTCTCTAAATTTTTAAAGACTTAATCTGTTAGATTCTTTTTAAATTAAGTTTTTGTAATTTCTTTAAAAAATTAAGTGGCGACTCTTTTCTAAGTATTTTTCTCAAATTGTTTTATACTTAGAACATTTTCAAAGGTGATTTTTTCTAAAGATAGTTAAATTACGCTATAACAGAAATGGCGACTCGATAGGGGAACTTAGGTTCTAAACCATAATCGACTTAGGTTAATTATTAAAGTTTTCGGCATATGCTTACTTGCTTGCTTTATTTTACATGCCTAGTGCTTTATTTTTCATGCTTACGTGATATAAACTGTTTATTTGTTATTGTTTATCTGAAATGTTTATTTGTTACTGCTTTATAAACTGTCATTCCATTCATACTTCCTCCAATTCTGGAAAATTAACACAATCACATGTACACGCGAGGTGTGTTTTGCGCACCCGCAAATTTCTTTCAAAATCCCTAAAGTTAGGAGAGTTTGCATATGTGCGGGGTGTTCGGATATTTTTCCGTGTAACCGTGTAGCCTCCTCACTTGAGTTGTCCACTCGGGAACCTTGTGTTTAGTAAGCCAAATCATAGAAAACATAGGATAGAGCTAAGTCACACCTCAATTTAAGTCATGCATATACACCTTAGGTGGATCGATCCCGAGTATCGATTCCACATTTAAGAAATCCACCTTTATGTCGACGGGTTTCACGACTCAACGACCAATAAGCATGTTTTGTGCAACGTGATGATGATAGATGGATCGAAGCCAATTTTGACATAATGAGTTGGGAAAATTGTCTTTTTGTTTTCCAAACTCGAGTTGTCTTAAAATTAATGGCTTGGATCAAGCTATCATAATCACGTTATGTTTGACATTTAGGCCCACCACTGGAAAAAAAGAGGTCCCGTGCATATTAAGATGCGTTTTCTTTTTTATATTTTGTTATGTGATTTTCTTGTTGCGTGATACATGTTTATTCTCTATTTATTTGTTGTTGTTATTTAATTATCTGGCCAATTATTAATGTTATTGAAACAACAATTACCTACTTTATACTGATATTTCTCTCTTTTTGAAGGTTTCTTTTTCTTTTGATTTATTTCCCCCCAAAGATTGATTCACGTTGACTACAAACTGGCGAATCACCCATACTTTACGAGATCAAAGGCATGTGCATCCACATACATGACTGATTCAGGTGCATCAGATCAAAATGGTTTGAGACTTGTCACTGTCCTGAGAGATGAACCCGAGACTTCGGAAGGAAGGGATCCAATCCCTTATGATGAACACATTGCCGATTTGATGCAAAAAATGGCCAATATGCAAAGCGAGATTGATCGACTTCGAAACCTCACCAATTTGTCCATCACCTTGAACACACCACTTTCCGAGCATGGAACAAACCCAACTACTCCACCTCTTTTTCTACATGTTGAATCTCCTACTACTCAACACTTTCCACCAAACCCCTCCCTTCACAAGACCAATCCAAGTACTTCCAAACAATCCACCAACCCTCAACAAACTAACTTTCCACAAAACAATCTGTAACAAACAGACCCTTTACCCTTCACTACTCCATATGCATCCCAAACATCACTCACCCAAACTCCAGTTATCCAAACTAACCCACTGAACCAAACTACTCCACTAACCAAAACCACCCAAAAATACCAAGCGACCCAACATAATCCAGCGGCACACACTGCAATCCATAACATGCAATATGTGCCTCAAGTGTATGTAGCGGAAGCTCAACCTTTCGTTACCCAATACCAACCATGCCAAAAGTCGATCCATATGCAGAGAAGGAGAAATAAGCAAGGTAAAAAATAGATGACAATGTAGCAAGGGAGATTCATAATTTGAAGGAAGATTTCAAAAGTATCCAAGCCCATAAAGGGGGTGAAGGTCTTGAATATTAGGATTTATGTGCTCATCCTAATGTTGAATTACCCGTGGGGCATAAGGTACCAAAATTTGATGTATTTGATGGGAAGGGGAATCCCCAAGCTCATTTGAGGTCATATTGCGACAAGTTAGTTGGAGTGGGGAAAGATGAGGCCATTAGAATGAAGTTATTTATAAGGAGCTTGATAGGAGAACCCCTTGATTGGTACACAAGTCGGTACCCTCAGAAATGGAATAGTTGGGGTGCGATGACACAAGAATTCATGGATAGGTTCAAGTTTAACACCGAGGCTATTCCGAACAGGTTCTACTTGATGAAGTTGGAGAAAAAGTCAACAAAGTCATTCAGGGAGTATGCGATGCGGTGGAGAGCAGATGCCGCAAAAGTTCAACCTCCAATGGCAGAAAGTGAGATGACCTCTCTTTTAATACAATCCCAAAAAGATGCAATGTACTATGAAAAGATGATAAGTGTTGTAGGACAAAAGTTCTTTGAGGTTGTCAGGATGGGCGAATTCATTGAAGAGGGTATTAAAACTGGGAGAATCACTAATTTTGCAGCCCTGCAAGCAACAAGTAAGGTCATTTAATCGGAGGGGCCCTTAAGAAAAAGAAGGATGGGGTGTGTGTTGTCATGACCATCCAGGAACGTAGGCCAAACCAAATGTTAACACACCAAAATCCATTACCCCAACCTTCTTACTATAATCAGTATACCCAAATTCCTCAACCATATTACCAACCTTCACCTGCCCCTTACCTAGTTTACACCACCCAACCGACATATTATCCACCCAGAGCACCCGCCTATCCAAATCCATCACGATACCAACCCGCATATCCATCCCAATTCCATTACCAACCACAAAATCGTCCATCAAATGCACCCAAAACCCGCCCAAACTTTGAAAAAAGACCAACCAAAACCTATACCTCACTAGCTGAACCTTTAGCCCAACTATATGAACGATTGAGAATCGCAGGAATACTTCAACTAATCCAAGGACGAATTCCCAATCCCCTTCCTGGATGGTATGATGAGACCAATCAATGTGCATATCACTCTGGAGCTGTTGGACATGATATTGAAAGATGTCTTACTCTCAAAGACAAGATTGAGGCATTGATCAAAGAAGGAATCATTTAACTCAAAGGTGTTGCCCCTAATGTAAACAATAACCCGCTGCCAAATCATGGCAATGCTAACATGATCATTGTTGATGAAGATTGCAGCTTGGAAGGGACCATAGTACCAGTCAAGGCAGAGAAAAATATTGAGACATCGACCTTTATTTCTCTCGTAATCACAATCCAAGCACGAGTGCCAATTGAAGTGGAAGCTTTTCTTCCCAAGCCTAAGATCATGGCCCTTGTCGCTCAACCATATCCTTTTGATAGCAGAGCAGTTCCTTGGGATTACTCGACTGATGCAAGTGACAAAGAGAAAGGACAGATAGTTGTAGAAGCAGCTGCTGCAGGAATGAAAAGATCTAGGTGTTGTTATGCCCCTGAAGAAGTTGTTCAAGGAGGACCAAACAAGGAAAACAACCAAAAAAGGGTCGTGACAGAAGAGGAAGTGGAGGATTTCTGGAGAAAGATGCCAACTAAGGAATATTCAATTGTTGAACAACTGAAGAAAAGTCCTGCTCAATTTTCCTTAATGGCCTTACTGATGAATTCTACAACTCATAGGAGCGCTTTGGTGAAGGTTTTAAATGAGCTTATGTTCCAACTGAGACCACTAGTGAGAATTTTTCTGCCATGGTAGGACAAGTTCTGGAAGCTAACAAAGTCTCTTTTCATGAAGATGAATTGCTACCTGAAGGCATGGGACATAACAAAGCATTGAACATTATCTTTAGATGTAGGGATAAGTTTATCTCTAGAGTTTTGATTAATAATGGTTCAGTTGTTAACATATGTCCTTTCACTACCCTTCGAGCTTTGGGAATTGACATTGGAAGATTCGTGAAAGTCATGTAAGGGTTAGAGGTTTTGACGGGACACAGAAGGGAGTCATCGAAGAAATTGATCTGCCATTGCAAATTTTGGGAATTCCAGGTGTTGGATATATCTGCTAATTATAATTTATTACTTGGAAGGCCATGGATTCACATGGCTGGAGTGGTCTCTTCTACTCTGCACCAGACTTTGAAATTCGTTTAGAATCATCAGGAAGTTATTTTACATGGAGAAGGCAACAACTTGATATATCCTAAAAATTCAGTCCCTATTATTGAAAGTATGGAAGAGTTGAATGGGTCCGTATTTCATATTAGGGAAATTATATGTGCTACCCAAGCTGAAAAGGCAAATTTTCCACATGTGCTTATGATGGTGGCTTGGGAGATGTTGAAGAATGGTTTTAGCCCCAGTCAAGGTCTTGGAGCGAAATTGGATGGAATAGTGGAGCCAATTCAATTGCCTGGTCAGAAATACACCTTTGGTCTTGGATACGATCCTACACCTGAAGAAGTCTCATCGGCTAATCTCAAAAGGAAAAGTGACGTTCCCTTACCACAACCTATCCCACCTTTGAATCAGTTATTTTCCAAGGCATTTGTTGCACAAGGATTAGAAGAAACTGTTGAAGATAACCTCGTAGAAGAACTCAAAAACTTGTTCATTGAAGAAGCTGAATGCAATGTGATTTTGGAGGACTGCACCGAGACCCCGACCATATGGGATGCTATGCCTGCAGATGCTTTGAACAATTGGACGTGTAACCCGTCCCCGATTCTCCGAGAATCTTGGTAGATGATTGTTTTAGAATTAACAAAATGACATGATTCAAATTGAGGCATGAATCATGTTTTTGAACTTGATATGTTTTGCCTCTATCTTTTGAAAGCTCAAATGCCGAGTCTAAGTAACCATTTTTCTGCTTTAAATTTTTAAACTTTGTCTTTGATTATTTATTTTATTTTTATCTTTTCTTCTCTCTTTCAGCAAGCAAACTAATAAATCTATCAATACCGAGAATGTGACATGTAATGAAACGAGCGAACAAATCCCGAACAGTGAACAAACTTTTGCAGAACAGGAAGAAGATATGCAACCTGAAGAGTTTACTGAGGAGTTTGAACATTTTGAGAATAAATAAAAGCCAAATTTGGATGAAACTGAGACGATAAATTTGGGAGATTCAGAATTAGTGAGGGAAACAACAATTAGTGTCCATTTGTCTCCGTCCCAAAAGAAAGAACTTGTTGATCTTTTAAGACAATACATGGATGTATTCGCATGGTCTTATGATGATATGCCAGGTCTAAGCATGGACATTATTTCACATAGGTTTCCAATTGATCCCTCTTGCCCCCCAGTAAAGCAAAAGCCGAGAAAGATCAAGCCTGATTTGAGTTTAAAAGTTAAGGAAGAAGTCTCCAAGCAATTTGATGCTAATGTCATCCGAGTCACCAAGTATCCCAAATGGTTGGCCAAAATAGTACCAGTGCCGAAGAAACATGGAAAAATCAGAGTATGTGTAGATTATCGAGATCTCAACAAGGCTAGCCCAAAAGATGATTTTCCTCTCCCAAACATTCACATACTTATTGATAATTGCGCAAAGCATGAGCTGCAGTCATTTTTTGATTGATATGCAGGATATAATCAAATTCTAATGGATGAAGAGGATGCAGAGAAACCAACATTCATCACACCTTGGGGAGTATGTTGTTATTGAGTAATGCCTTTTGGACTCAAGAATGCAGGGGAAACATATATGAGAGCTATGACTACCATATTTCATGATATGATCCATAAAGAGATTGAAGTCTATGTGGATGATGTCATCATCAAGTCAAGGAAGAGCTCAGATCATATAACTGATTTGAAGAAGTTCTTTGACAGGTTAAGGCGGTACAATCTGAAGTTAAATCCCGCAAAGTGTGCATTTGGTGTCCATGTCGAGAGGCTGTTGGGTTTCATCGTGAGTAGGAAAGAGATAGAGCTGGATCGTTCAAAGATAAAGGTTATTCAAGACTTTCCTCTTCCAAAGAGTCGAAATGATGTAATGAGTTTTCCTGGTCGCCTCAATTACATTAGTCGATTTATTGCACAATCCACTATAATTTGTGAGCTAATCTTCAAGTTGCTTAGGAAAGATGCTGCTACCAAATGGACGAAAGATTGTTAGAAAGCTTTTGACAGAATCAAAGAGTATTTATCTAGTCCACCGGTCTTATTACCCCAAGAATCTGGAAGACCATTGTTGTTGTATTTGTCGGTGTATGACAATGCATTTGGATATGTGCTGGGACAACATGATAAAACTGGAAAGAAGGAGCAAGCTATATATTACTTGAGCAAGAATTTCACTCCTTATGAAGCTCGATATACTTTATTGGAGCACACATGTTGTGCCTTGACTTGGGTTGCGCAAAAGTTAAGACATTACTTATGTGCGTATACCACTTTTATCATCTCAAGGATGGATCCGCTCAAGTACATCCTTCAGAAGCCTAAGCCTACTGGGAGGCTGGCGAAGTGGTAAATTTTGCTATGCGAATTCGACATTGTTTATGTCACTCAAAAGGCCATCAAGGGACAAACGCTAGTTGATCATCTTGTTGAAAATCCCGTAGATGAAGAGTACAATCCTCTTAAAACTTATTTCCCTGATGAAAAGGTTTTATTTATTAGAGAGGACATTTCAGAAGGATATCCAAGGTGGAGAATGTCTTTTGATGGTGCTGCGAATTCCAAAAGAGTCGGTGCTGGAGCGGTGTTGATTTTAGAATCAGGTCAACATTATCCTGTATCAACAAAGTTTAGATTCTTATGCCCAAATAATATGGCGGTGTACAAGGCTTATGTTCTTGGGATCAGAATAACTGTTGCTATGAACATACAAGAATTGTTGCTCATAGGTGATTCAGACTTGTTGATTCATCAGGTTCAAGGCGAATGGAACACCAAGAATGTAAAGATCCTCCCATATCTGTTGTTTTTAAAAAAACTATGCAAGAAATTTGTCAAGATAGAATTCAAGCATATTCCTCGAGCTCAGAACAAGTTTGCAGATGCTTTGGCAACCCTAGATTCTATGATTCAGCATCCAGACAAGAACTATATAGATCCAATCAAGGTCAATGTGCAGGATCAGCTAGCCTATTGTTTCCATGTAGATGAACAACCAGATGGAGAATCTTGGTACTATGATATTAAGAGATATCTCGAGAAAGGAGACTATTCGGAAGGCTTAAACAATGTTTAAAAGAGGACACTTCGGAGACTCGCAAGTCACTTCTTCCTAAGTGGAGAAGTCCTTTAAAGGAGGACTCCAAATTTGGGATTATTAAGGTGTGTTAGCTCCCAAGAGGCGAGAAAGTTGATTAAAGAAATACATAGGGTACATATGGGCCACACATGAATGGTTTTACTTTGGCAAAAAAGATTCTACGAGCTGGATATTTCTGGATGACCATGGAAACAGACTGCATCAGTTTCGTGAGAAAGTGTCATCAATGTCAGATTCATGGTGATTTTATTCGGGTTCCATCGAATGAGATAAATGTGACGAGTTCTCCTTAGCCATTTGCAGCTTGGGGCATGGATGTCATTGGCCCTATAGAGCAAGCCGCCTCAAATGTACACAGGTTCATTCTTGTAGCTATTGATTACTTCACAAAGTGGGTAGACGCATCTTCATACAAGTCTGTGACAAAGAAGGTGGTGACGGATTTTGTATGCAATAACATTATTTGTAGATTTGGGATCCCTGAATCAATTATCAGATAAAGGAGCTAATCTCAATAGCGGATTAATGCATCAGATATGCGAGAAGTTCAAAATTATTCACCACAATTCCACTCCTTATCGACCTCAGATGAATGGAGCAGTTGAAGCAGCCAACAAAAATATCAAGAGAATATTTCAGAAAATGATTAATAACTACAAGCATTGGCATGAGAATTTGCCATTTGCCCTTCTTGGCTACCGCACCACAATTAGGACTTCGACTGGGGCAACACCTTATCTTTTGGTTTATGGAACAGAAGCAGTGTTACCAATGGAAGTTGACATACCATCTCTAAGGATCATCCAAGAAGTTCGGTTAAGTGATACCAAGTGGGTGTAAAACCGGTATGGACAATTGATGCTCATTGATGAAAATAGGATGAATGTTGTTTGTCACGGGCAACTTTATCAACACAGGATGGCCAAAGCTTTCAACAAGAAAGTAAGATTGAGACAGTTCGAATCGGGACAATTGGTGTTGAAGATAATATTCCCGCATCAAGATGAAGGTAAGGGAAAGTTTGCACCGAATTGGCAAGGACCCTACATGGTTCACAGAGTACTGACTAGAGATGCTTTGATTCTACAAGAAATGGATGGTAAGATATGGCCTAAAGCCATCAATGCAGATGCGATTAAGAGATACTACATCTCGAAGTTTCTATTTCATTTTCATGTAATCTTTTGTCATGTATTGGAACTACGTCATGACCTGATCCCCATGGAACTAGCTTCTATGATTCAGCATCCAGATAAGAACTATATAGATCCAATCAAGGTCAATGTGCAGGATCAGCTAGCCTATTGTTTCCATGTAGATGAACAACCAGATGGAGAATCTTGGTACTATGATAGTAAGAGATATCTCGAGAAAGGAGACTATTCGGAAGGCTTAAACAATGTTCAAAAGAGGACACTTCAGAGACTCTCAAGTCACTTCTTTCTAACTGGAAAAGTCCTTTATAGGAGGATTCCAAATTTGGGATTATTAAGATGTGTTAGCTCTCAAGAGGCGAGCAAGTTGATTAAAGAAATACATGGGGTACTTATGGGCCACACATGAATGGTTTTACTTTGGCAAAGAATATTCTACGAGCTGGATATTTCTGGATGACCATGGAAACAGACTGCATTTGTTTCATGAGAAAGTGTCATCAATGTCAGATTCATGGTTATTTGATTCGGGTTCCATCGAATGAGCTAAATGTGACGAGTTCTCCCTGGCCATTTGCAGCTTGGCGCATGGATGTCATTGGCCCTATTGAGCAAGCCCCCTCAATTGGACACAGGTTCATTCTTATAGTTATTGATTACTTCACAAAGTGGGTAGAAGCATCTTCATACAAATCTGTGACAAAGAAGGTGGTGATGGATTTTGTATGCAATAACATTATATGTAGATTTGGGATCCCTGAGTAAATTATCAGATAATATAGCTAATCTCAATAGCGGATTAATGCATCAGATATGCGAGAAGTTCAGAATTATTCACCACAATTCCACTCCTTATCGACCTCAGATTAATGGAGAAGTTGATGCAGCCAACACAAATAGCAAGAGAATATTTCGGAAAATGATTAATAACTACAAGCATGGCATGAGAATTTTCCATTTGCCCTTCTTGGCTACCGCACCACAATTAGGACTTCGACTGGGGCAACACCTTATCTTTCGGTTTATGGAACAAAAGCAGTGTTACCAATGGAAGTTGAGATACCATCTCTAAGGATCATCCCAAAAGTTGAGTTAAGTGATACCAACTCGGTGTAAAACCGGTATGTACAATTGATGCTCATTGATGAAAGAGGATGAATGTTGTTTGTCACGGGCAACCTTATCAACACAGGATGGCCAAAGCTTTCAACAAGAAAGTAAGATTGAGACAGTTCGAATCGGGACAATTGGTGTTGAAAATAATATTCCCGCATTAAGATGAAGGTAAGGGAAAGTTGGCACCGAATTGGCAAGGACCCTACATGGTTCACCGAGTACTGACTAGAGAAGCTTTGATTCTACCAGAAATGGATGGTAAGATATGGCCTAAAGCCATCAATGCAGATGCGGTTAAGAGATACTACATCTAGAAGTTTCTATTTCATTTTCATGTAATCTTTTGTCATGTATTGGAACTACGTCTTGACCTGATTCCCATGGAACTAGCTTCTATGATTCAGCATCCAGACAAGAACTATATAAATCCAATCAAGGTCAATGTGCAGGATCAGCTAGCCTATTGTTTCCATGTAGATGAACAACCAGATGGAGAATCTTGGTACTATGATATTAAGAGATATCTCGAGAAAGGAGACTTTTCGGAAGGCTTAAACAATGTTCAAAAGAGGACACTTCAGAGACTCGCAAGTCACTTCTTCCTAAGTGGAGAAGTCATTTATAGGAGGACTACAAATTTGGGATTATTAAGGTGTGTTAGCTCTCAAGAGGCGAGCAAGTTGATTAAAGAAATACATGGGGTACATATGGGCCACACATAAATGGTTTTACTTTGGCAAAGAAGATTCTACGAGCTGGATATTTCTGGATGACCATGGAAACAGACTTCATCTGTTTCGTGAGAAAGTGTCATCAATGTCAGATTCGTGGTGATTTAATTTGGGTTCCATCGAATGAGCTTAATGTGATGAGTTCTCCCTCGCCATTTGCAGCTTGGGGCATGGATGTCATTGGCCCTATTGAGCAAACCGCGTCAAATGGACACATGTTCATTCTTGTAGCTATTGATTACTTCACAAAGTGGGTAGAAGCATCTCCATACAAGTCTGTGACAAAGAAGGTGGTGACGAATTTTGTATGCAATAACATTATTTGTAGATTTGGCATCCCTGAGTCAATTATCAGATAATGGAGCTAATCTCAATAGCAGATTAATGCATTAGATATGCGAGAAGTTCAAAATTATTCACCACAATTCCACTCCTTATCGACCTCAGATAAATGGAGCAGTTGAAGCAGCCAACAAAAATATCAAGATAATATTTTGGAAAATGATTAATAACTACAAGCATTGGCATGAGAATTTTCCATTTGCCCTTCTTGGCTACCGCACCACAATTAGGACTTCGACTGGGGCAACACCTTATCTTTTGGTTTATGGAACAGAAGCAGTGTTACCAATGGAAGTTGAGATACCATCTCTAAGGATCATCCAAGAAGTTGAGTTAAGTGATACCAAGTTGGTGTAAAACCGGTATGGACAATTGATGCTCATTGATGAAAAGAGAATGAATGTTTTTTGTCACGGGAAACTTTATCAACACATGATGGCCAAAGCTTTCAACAAGAAAGTAAGATTGAGACAGTTCGAATCGGGACAATTGGTGTTGAAGATAATATTCCCGCATCAAGATGAAGGTAAGGGAAATTTTACACCGAATTGGCAGGGACCCTACATGGTTCACCGAGTACTGACTAGAGAAGTTTTGATTCTACCAGAAATGGATGGGAATATATGGCCTAAAGCCATCAATGCAGATGATGTTAAGAGATACTACATCTAGAAGTTTCTATTTCATTTTCATGTAATCTTTTGTCATGTATTGAAACTACGTCTTGACCTGATTCCCATGGCAGGATACGTAGGCGGCCTATATCGGCTTCGGTCACTTTCTTAGAAAATTTTCAATCCTCCCTTTGCTTTGTACGTAGCGAACTACGTACGACCTGATTCCATTTGGATATATAGGCAACCCGAGAAGGGTTCGGCCAGTTTATTGCACTTTTATTTGTATCCTTAGGTTATGTTTGGTTGGATGCCCTTGATAGAATAGTGTGCAGCCTATAGAAGGTTCAGTATCATCGTGACCAAAGGACAACATATCCCTTTCGCCAAAAACTGGGACAGTTTTTTAAAGGAGTCATTGCTACAAGATATCAAGAGATTTGAAGAGTATATGGTCAATCAAATCATCTGACAAAACAAAGACTTCAAATAAAAGACCTTCGCTTTGTTTCAGTACATGTCACAATTTGAAGTTCGACAAAAATTCTTTATTACTATATGCGTATATAATTTTATCTTATTTTAAAAAATATGATTTTCAATCAATTGTTTTCTTGTTATTTGTTTCCTTTGTTATTCATTAACCAAGATTTAGAATAGACGAAAGTTACAAGTCCAAGCAAAGCTGGAAGAAAGAAATATGAAGAGACAGACCTTCAAAGTCAACGTGAATCAACCTCCTCCAAAACTTATAATTTTTCTTTGAGTGCAGGTTTGTCAGGATTATCTGAAGCTGACAAGTCAATAACGTCTATAGAATCGAAAGGGCTATATGATCGACTGGTTTGAATTACTTACTTATAAATTTACGATACGAAAAGTTATAAGTAAAGCTTTACAAAGGTTTCAAAATGTGTTGATACACAAATATTATTTAAATGCATTGCATACAGTTTTGCTCTGCATAAATACTTTTAAATGCACTGCATAAATGCTTTCAAATATTTTCAAGCGCACTGCACAAATACTTCGAGATATTTTTAAATGCACCGCACAAATGCTTTCAGATGTTCCGCATAAATGCTTTCAAATATTTTCAAATGCACCGCACAAATGCTTTCAGATGTTCTGCATAAATGCTTCCAAATATTTCCAGATGCACCGCACAAATTCTTTCAGATGTTCCGCATAAATGCTTTCAAATATTTTCAAATGCACCGCACAAATGCTTTCAGATGTTCCGCATAAATGCTTTCAAATATTTTCGAATGCACCGCACAAATGCTTTCAGATATTCTGCATAAATTCTTTCAAATATTTTCAAACGCACCGCACAAATGCTTTCATATATTCTCAAATGCACCGCGCAAATGATTTTATATGTTTCACACGAATGCATATTCTCAAATGCACTACACAAAAGCTTTACAAAATGCATTACGTTCAAAAAATTTCATTTCATAAATCATTAGCTTAAAAGGCCGCATTTTGTTTGGGTTAAGACTTCATTCTCATCAATCAAAGCTGCAAAACACCATTTTCATGTATCAGCAGCCTTAAACCTCTTTTCTATAAACTTTGTAAGCTTTTTCCTCATTTAATTTCGGCTTGCAAGGCCGCATTTTTCATAAATTTACACCCATGAGGTATTATTTCCATTTGTTTATCGCACCATGCCTTATATTTAATATTTATTTACTAACATGTGTTGAATACAATAAAAATATAAATTACAGTTTCTACTAACAAGTTTATTTCAGTCTTTGCCGAGAGCATCCAAGGGGATGAATTCTCAAATCAAACCACAGGTGCGGACGACATCAAAAAGGATGCAACACAACGTGAAAATTTCTTAGCAGCAAACTGGGACATACTCCAAAGAGGAATGTCAAACTCTTAGGACGCGAGCTGAGGAGCGCCTTCCACCACAGTCAAACCACACCCCTATAAGAAGGCATGTGGGTTTTTTTTCTCAGATTTATCGGTTCCAATTTCGCATCCGGAGTTTTTTTGGGATTACCGGAAGCATTTTTTCAATCTGAGTGACAATGCACCAAGAGCTTTGAAAATTATATCCATGTAAGTTCTTAATTATGGGTGTGAAGCGCGCCACATTCATGGCTAAGAGGTTGCAAGCCTCATTTTCATACTCGACTTATTTTGTCATTCCTCTAAAACCAAAGGTTATCTTGCATAATAGATTTCCTTTTCAAACGAACGAGTCGAACTACAAACAACCTGATTCCTAAGGTTTAAGGATATGTAGGCGGACTCAATGTTGAAAATTCAGTTGTATTCCGACATCTTCTCTTAAATCTTATTCCCGAGTATTCTGATTCCTTCATAATTTAGTATCAAGATAGCTTTTGAATTCTTTATGAATCGTGCGTTAAATCAAGCGTATCGAACTACAAGTGGCCTCAATTCTCATATAGCATGAGATATGTAGGAAGCCCAATTCCAGGGTTCGACCATAATTCCTAAAATCCGTACCAAAATCCTTTTTCCAAAGATGAAGATGTGGTGGTCGGTCAAAATTGAATTCGTCAATTTCATTTGCCTCGAATTTCTTTCATCAATCCAAGTCAAACGAGGGACAGTTGTTGACGCCCAATTTTGGACCTCCACATTATCGATTAATCATCGAGCTTCTTCAATTTTAAACGATTTAAAATAATTAGTTTTATAAAATTTCAATAGTTTGCAAGTTATTTTAAATAGTTGTATCATTTTTTTTATAATTTTTAAATAATATATGTGTTTCACATAATTATATATATAATTAGTATATTTTATAAATATTTGAAAATCATCTCAAAATATTTTGCGTTTTTAGTTAATAATTTTATTAATTTAGTCTAGTTTAAGCTATGGTTATAATTTTAAATTATTTAATTTATAATTAATTTAATTATTTTATTTCGTTAAGATTAAGAAGCTCGTTATTTAATTATATTAATTCATCTTATTTTAATTTTAGCCAAATTGAACCAAGTGCCTCAATTTGATCGAAATTGCAAGTTTACGTGGTTATTTTCTTAATTCGAATTTACCACATTCTTGGTTGTCTTTTCGGACCCAATTCTTATTCCATTATTTCCAGCAACCAACAGACCGGCCCAATATCTCCAACATCAAAATATCATGCCCAACATCAAATAGCCCAATTCTCACCAACAGCGTTCCAAACAGTAAAAGGAACCCAACCCTTTCCACGTTCTTCTTCTTCCTCGAAGTTCAGTACCGAGCGACCCCACCCTGTACGCCAACGTCTTTTTCTCTAGCAAGCAGCGTCCAAATCTCGGTAAATCTGGAAGAGCAGTGGCGCCTACAGCAGCAATCACGTCGTCGTCCCCTTTTCTCCCTTATCAAGGATTTCTGAATCGTTTCCACTGTTGCCTTGAAAAAAGAAAAAGGAATTTGAATTTCAAATTCAAAAATCCACCCCTTTTCCCCCCTAAATTGCCCATTTCCCCCTATAAATAGCTCTCTACCTTCAGTGATTAAGAGGAGGTTTTTGAGTTTGGCAATAGTCACTTCTACACTTCAAATTTTTTATATCTAGTTCTCTAATTCTAAAATCCGAGAAGATCACCGCTCGGATTTTCTAAGCTTGTCATTCATATTCTAAGTTCGTGGTGGAAGTTGCTTCATCGTTATGCTCGTTGTCCCGGAACGCTGCTCGGCGAAAGGTAATCTTCTCTTTATTTCAGCATTTATGTTGGCGCTTAATTATGTCATGTTCATTGAAATCGTGTTTGGCATTAGCTATTTAAGTATGTTTCCAGTAGCTTAAAAAATAGTAAAATTGCTTATCTTTGAACTCGACTACTTCTTTTGAAGTTTTGACACCTTAAATTTCTATTTATTGTCGGCCAGTTCTAATATTGATATTGTAGGCGTTGATTGCTCATTTAGTGTTATTGTAAATGTGTTGCATATATGATTGTTTTGATTGAGTAATTATGTCCTTGATATTGTTGACATGTAGTTATCCAGATGACTTGCATATGCATTAAATATATGTGAAAATGATTGAATATTCTTATATTTCATTACAATATGATTATGTTCTCTTGTGTTAAGCTGTTCCTCCAGATTTGTAGTTTATTCAAATTTGTAATTATTTGAGTTATCTTCTGTAGCATTAAGTCATTTTAAAATATCCTTTTTATTACAACTATTTCAACTTTGAGCTTCTTTTGGCATTAATCTAATCAACTTTGAGTTAATAAATGGTGTATAATTTGGATATGAAAGCATATTGATGATATCTTTTGTATCTGGTGGCTGCCTATATGAGCATCCCGTTGAACTATTCGTGAAAGTTGTTGCTTGTATTCCGCATCTGCTAGCATTAGAATTAGATTTCTTTGATTTTTTCATAGCTTGTTCTTAGTTAATTCTAGTTCGAATAAGTTGATCCGAATACGAGTTGCTTTCTTACATGTGTCTTAAGTCGTGGTTGTCCCACAATCCCCGCATCCCTGGTATGAGGTCGAAAGTACCACTCTGTTTTGGTTTCTTTTAGTTCAATTGTTTAAATCTGTTGGTGTTGGTGGCTGGAATATTTTTCTGTTGGTGGTATTTTGCCTCCAAATCATTCTTGTTTTTATTCCAACATATGTGCATAACATTGTGATATTAGCACATTCATTACAAATATTGTTGAATTCAAGGTGCTATATATGTTGCCTAATAGATATGCAACATGATTTTGTCCAGCTTTCTATTTATATTAGAGTTACGTCTATAGTTTGAAATTTTTGTCTTGCCTCTGTTCATGTGAGTCATGCTTATTTTGTTACAATATGGTGATTGGCTTGAGTAGATGTTAATTCATTTGTCCTCATATACGTTAAAAGTTCCTTTCCTTTATTTAGTGGAGTTTTAAATATTTTGTATGCATGGGTCTCCATACACTTGTCCAGCATCTATGTTTGTTTCTACCTTGATAAATGCATGACTTGTTACTTGTGGATGTTTAAACTTAATGTATTAATTCATTTTGTTATAGCTTATTAGATTCTTCTAATAATGTCTCTTATCATTAGCCGTGAATGATTTTGATTTGTTCAAATTACCATTCTAACTCTTATCATTTTATTTCCTTGCATGAAGCTCTTTGTACCGAGTCTGATTTGGGACTCTCTTTCCTCCTCACATTGTCTCGTTGGATCAAATCCAACAGTTTCCCCCGAGTCATCTCCCCCCTCCCCCCATTGCAAATCGTGAAGTAACTAAACAGGTTGAAGGCAGTGAATATGGGCTGACATTGAAGTAGCAGCCCCCAGAAAGCCCAAGTAAAAGCTGCATAGTTGTTGTATACTGCAGTATACACTCATTATACATCGATATACATGTCGAAAATGTGAAAATACAGGACTGAGACTAAATTTAGGTGTTTGGAGGCAAGAAATACATAAAAAGGACTGATATACACATTGATATACACTGATATACAACTTTTGTATACAAAATCGAGAATTGGGTTAATGCCCAAAGAAAATCAGCATCTTTTGGCCCAATGTTTCTGGGAAGCAAAAGGGCCTAAATTCTTCTCTTCCTTTCTTTATTATTTGATTTCAATTAATTTTGTTTTATTTTAACTTTAACTTTAGAATTATTAATTAACTTAGTCGAATCCCCAAAAGATGAACTATATTCTTTATGTTGATTTATTTTTCTAAAAATTCATTTTTAATCAACTCTTATACTTTTGTTTAGCATCTTTAGTCAAGATTTCTTATTTATTTTTTAAACTAATAAAAAATAAATTAACCAATTTGGTTTAAATTATTATTTTAAAAATGAGTCAAATATTCTAATTAATCTAGTTTTTTGTTAAAATTTCAATCATTTATAATTCATTTCAAATGTTTCAATTAAAAATCTTTTTTCTTGAAGAATAAAAAAAAAGGTTCTTTATTTAACTATTTTCTCAAGGTTAACTGAAAATTGTAAATTATTATATTTTTTTGTTAAATTATTTTTCTAAAAATATTTAATCTAAGTCGTAGGATAACCGCATGTTAGCGGACACTTCAAATGCTTTAAAAACCTTCTTGAAGTGTAAATAAGAATCTCTTACCCATTTTCTCTAAATTTTTAAAGACTTAATATGTTAGAGTCTTTTTAAATTAAGTTTTCTTAATTTCTTTAAAAAATTAAGTGGAGACTCTTTTTTAAGTATTTTTCTCAAATTGTTTTATACTTAGAACATTTCCAAAGGTGATTATTCTAAAGATAGTAAAATTACGTCATAATAGTATCATCACAGTGTCCAACAATCAATGCACACAAGCAATATCACACCGCATGGAAGAGACAATAATTCATGCAAATCAAGTCCACATTCAGGCTATCAAGTATTTCATCAATCAAATGATAAAGGTCACAACAAGGCAATTCACATCATCATGATCATCACATAGACTTTTCATTTCAACCCTTTTTTTATTGATTAAGAGCTATCAAGTGGACAATTAACCCTTCACCTTATCCCTATTACTCCCAACACACAAACAACGAAGGGAATACACGAATTCTACTAGAATACAAGGTTTAGGAGATCACTTGTCTTAAATCAATCAATTAATCACTCCAAAAGTTGAATCTTCCCTTTCCGACCAATGTCCAAAGCCACACAATCTATATGAATAAAGTATTCACTATAATTTTTTTGTTACAACAATACTCACGTCATTTTCTTTGATAAATAGCTCAATCAACTCAAAATTCAATTTCAAAAAAAAAGTTTGAATCTGAAAATCGACACTTGAAGACATTACTCAAGGCCTTAAGAACTCATTGGTGAAAATTATTTTTAAAAAGAAATCAAAATCAGTTCACAATCTCCTTTTCACAAAAACCTTCCTATTTACCAATCAAAATCCCAAATTTTTATGTTAGAATTTATCAATAATCAAAGGGAAATGAAGCTTTAGGATCATAAAAACTCACCGAAATGATTTAGCACATGATAACCTTTGAAAAATCACCACCAAGGACTTCTCAAGCTCAAAAATGGAAAATAGGGCTTAAACTCCAAAATTTGCATGTCAACCCCCCCCCTCTGATGTCGCACAAGCAGTCATGGGTTCGCAAAAGAGAACTCCAGATAAAAATTCGGCCCTTGCGATTGCGAATAAACCTTCACTTAAGAGAAGGTGGCAATCGCGACACCTCACATCGCGATCGTGAAGGTAAGCGGGACTGACCTCTCGCGAACGCGAACCATGCTACATGAAAATGATGCTCGCTTAAGCGAGCGGCCCATCGCTAACGCGAAGTACGTAGACACCAGAAAAATCAACCAATTCTCCAAACATCGAAATGACTCTCGGGATTCGTTTGAAACCCCGTGCACACAAATCAACTATGTAAATCAATCATACTGGACGTTCCGGACTCAATGAAACCGTCAAAACATGAATTTGAGGTCTCTTTGATCCAACATTCGTGAAAATCATAAGAAACTAACTCAACGCCTAAAAAGGCTAAAAAAGCTCGAGACCTCTCAAAAATCAATCAAGACCTTACCTAGGTCTAAAATCATCCCCCGAATCCTATGGAACTCTCAAAATGATCGGAGCATTCGAACCCGACGTTGACCAAAGTTAACCCAAAGGCTAAATTCCCACAATTTCACAACTTAGGACCACAAATCCTCAAAAAAGACTCTGAATCTGAAACCGGCAACTTTCACAAACTAGATCCCACATTCTGGGACTGATGGAATTCCATTCCGATACTCGAAACTCAGAAAGACACCAAAAATCACTTTCTTAATAATATTAGCCTTTTAAACTCAAAACTGACAAAATTCTCGACTTTGAACTCAAAGTTGAAACCAACTTTCAAAATTCATTCATAAAAGACTTGGGGTTGATATTGGGAGGGATAAAACGATCAATTCACGAAACTTTCCAAAAATAACCGACCGGATCAATACATGGATGAACAATGAAGTTTTTCTTAGTGAATTGTCATGCAAATTAAAAGAGTTTTAAATGGATCAATAAATTTAACTGAAAAAGAAAGAGTATCATATAAGCACCACATAATTAAGGTGGGACATGAGGACTAAATGCATTAGGGTAAATATGACTTTTACTTAAAGCACAAAGGCTTTACATGTGAAAACTAGGACCATATCATCATCGTTGAAAAAAATTATAATGATAGAGGCCCAACCAATAATAATTGTGTGACCTTCCATTGATTAATTGACAGTTGGATAATGTGTTTATTTCTTTACCTTGTTACCATGTCTCTCCTACTCACCCTTCCTTTCATTCATTTTCTTATTTTCTTACTCCTAATAAATATTTTTTAACTTCATTTTCTTAAGATGTTGATATATTGAATAAAAGAATTAATAAACATATTTTTTATCACAATAACTAAAAATGTTTTTAGGACTGAGTATTTAAAATACTCATATCATTCAATATTTTTAATAATATCAAATTAACTAAAAAATATTTAGTATTTTCTCAATTACTAGCACCTAAAAAAACAAATTAATTCAAATTTAGTTTTTCATATTATTTTTTAATTATGTTTTAGTTCATATATTTATAGTCATTGTTATTTTAATTATGTTTTAGTTCATATATTTATAGTCATTCTCTTAATAGAGAGTATCCGTTATTTTTCTTAATTTAAGTTATAATTTTTTAAAATACTTAAAAGAAAAACGTTGGAAAATATATATTATAACTGAATGTACGTAAAGACACGAAAAATGAATTCTAATAATATTAAGGTGGAATGATATTATTATTATTATATTATTATTAGTATTATTATTATTATTATTAATAATAATAATAATAATATAATGAGTAGTTAATTTAAAATTATATGAAACCGATTGATTCGTGAAAATAAATTAAGCATTGTAAGTTTTAATTTAAAAGACTTAAATTTCGTTCTGTGACCCGCGTCCCTATCTTGTTCTGTCTCGTTGTCATTCTTATATTTAAATATGGTTATGGTGAAAGAAAAAGTATGTGTAATTTTAAAATAAGATAAAAAATTAAAACAAAAATAATCTTATCAAATCAATTTATATGCTAAAGTAAATTAGTTTGTATTTTGAGTTAATTTGATTCTATTAAATACTGAAAAATAAGTTTATTTTTAATGTTAACAATTTTATAAGTGTTTAAGTTATTTTAACAGAAAATGTATTTATCGTTATTTTTTTTATTAAATGTATTAATTATTTAATTATGTTTTGAGAATTAGATATTTATTAGGAGTAAAAAAAAGAATGAAAGAAAAGAGTGGTGAGTAAGGGAGAGATGGTAAAAAGGTAAAGAAGTAAACTCATTATCCAAGTGTCAATTAATTAATGGAGGATCACACAACTATTATTGATTAGACCTCTTGTAAAAAATTTCCATCATCATTAACTATAAAAGTAAGATGTCAACTAATTTTATCATCTTTTACATACAGAAATGCAAAATGAATAAAATAAGTCTTGTCATTGATTAGTTAGGCCGTACCTATTGGACTAAATGTCAAGTAGCAATAAGTAGGATTAATTTGAAGCAACTTACCAAAATTGGGTTCCTCTAGAGCTGAACTCCCTTTGCCAAAACCCACTAAAAGAACATGCACCTAGGGGTTTCTAGCATGCAAAGGGAACATCTTTTGTCAAACATAGGTGGCTACGTACATTATGTTCCTATTCCCACCATAACTTTGTGTCGGTATCGACGGCGCCCTGTTAGATTCCGTGTAGTTGGACTATTTGTCGAATATCTATCATCTCGCATAAGTATTAATAATTTTGTGTTATCTCTTATATTCATATTAGCAAATCAAAAATAATAACACATAAAAAGAAAATAAAAGAACTATCCGAATCCACAGAACCCATTGTGTCTTAACGAAAGTTAATCCTTTCAAGTATTCGAGATTGTAGATTAATTCCTCCCAAGATAAAATAGATTAACCATTAAAGAAGTAGTGGTACCTCAAACTTCGATAATTTCAACGAACTCAAAAAACAACAACGAGATCACACACACAGACACGGTCAATCGATTTTATTTTGTAAGAAATGTATGCAGAAGAAGGGATGAATTCTATACAGAAAAATGAGATAAAGACTCTCTATTTATAGCCAACAAAGGGTTGTTAGAAAAGATGTTAATTGTGCCTTATCGAAAAGGTCACAACTCCTTAGAAAAGAGACAACCTTTCAGAATGGTCACACCCCTTTGAAAAAGGTACAATCTTTTGAATGGTCACAACCCTTTAGAAAAGACACAAACTTTCGTAAAGTTCACAATCCTTCGTAAATTTCGCAACCATTCAGGAGAGTCACAACTCTTCACTTCCCATTCACACCTTTAAAACTAAACACTTTTTCCATAAAAAGTTAGGTATATAACGAAGAAAACAGAAAACTTCCTTTCATTTTTTTTGTTTGATGCATAGTAAGCTTATCTATCGAGTGTCTCCTCCTTAGATGAATTAAAGTCCTTTTTGCATCACCAGGTAAGATAAAGTGAGAAATTAAAAGTACCATTCAAATTACTAAACAAGACAATTTGATCTCAACATTTAACGATTAGATTGAAAAAAACATAATTAACTAAGGTTAATGCATAAGTGCTCCTTTTTTTGAACATTTAATTACTCGAAATCTTAAATGAGCCAATAATATTATTTGAAATCTAAGCCCTATCTTCTATCAAGTAGAAAAATTGTTATCAAAATTGGGTGCCTCCATAGTTGCTCTCCTTTTACTATTCTAGCCAACAACCACCTACGTTAGTCACTAAAGCAGCCTGCAGCTTGGGCTGAACTATTACTTCGTCTCATTTTATATGAGTTAGTTTGATTTGACATAAAATTTAAGAAAGAAAGAAAGAGTTTTGAAACTTGTGGTATAAAATGAGTGATACATATTTGTCTGACTATAAATCATTTCATTAAGGATAAATTAGATATTTTAAAGTTAAATTATTATTTAATATAAAAATGTATTATTCTTTTTGAAATCGACTAAAAAAAAATTATGCCATATAAACTGGAACAAATGGAGTAACTATCAAGGGCACATCTTTTGTCAAACATAGCAGGCAACATTACATTTATGTTTTCCAGCATAACTTTTTTGGCCAATATGAACGATGGTCGGTTAAATTGTGTACACTTGAATGATTTATTAAATATTATTTTAATTCGATTTAATGTGATGTAGTTTGTGAACACGAAATTTAAAAATATAAAGACTTTGAAATATTCTAATACTGTACTATCGTAAATTAAATGAATTATTAAATAGAACAGTACATCTTTCTAACCTTTTTGTCAAATAGGTGAAATTCAACATTCGTAAAATGTTGATATAGTGTTATTCAATATTTATTAAAGAAGGAAATATATTATTCCTTTTGAAATTGAATTAAAAATTCAACATTGATAAAATGTTGATCATAGTGTTATTAAATATTTGTTAAAGAAGAAAATATATTATTCCTTTTGAAATTGAATTAAAAAAAATGTATTAGATAAATTAAAACAAAGGGTCCTTGTTATTTTGAAGAAATATTGCCAAAGATTAGGTATAAAAGAAAAATTATCTAACACATTTTTGTTTGATACAAAATTTTCTACCACAATATATACCGATAATTACTCTCTATCAGTTTGGGCACCATTGCTATCAATATTATACATATTTTATCTTCTTACCCAATTTGGCCGCTTTATGTACCACTTAAATTTGGAAAAATTACTTGGATAAATGAATATATATTAGTTAATTAGCTAACATAGCTATAATTTGAATTAATTATGGTTCATAGCTTTATTTTAGTTGTAATTACGTCGCTTATACAAATACAATTAGCCTCTCTCACTCACCTTTGTCCTCCCTCTCCCTCGCCAGATATACAAATACATATGTATACCAATTACATACATACAATTATCTGACAAATATACATACATAGTTCATCTCTCTCTACTCTTTCTCACTCGCCTCTCTCCTCTCTCTCCCAATCTCGCTCACCTCTCTCCTCCCTCTCCCAATCTCGCTTGCCAAATATACAAATACATATGTATACTAATTACATATATACAATTATTTGACAGATATACATATACAATTCGACATATATACATATACAATTTGCCTCTCTCCACTGTCTGTCTTCTCTCACTCGTCTCTCTCCTCCCTCTAACATGTAACTACGAATCGTAATTAGCAAACAATAACTATGGAACATAATTAAGTTATTTTTGAGGGGCTATATGTGAAAATTCCTCTTAAATTTATGAGGAAACTACATAAATGGGCCACAAAATACAAAATAATTACAACTTCCTAGTCTAACCCAAACCAATTCAGCAAATATCCATTGACCCAAATAAATTAAAATAAATTATAGCTCATACCCTTCTATAGTTTAGGCCCAATTTCCCTTCAAACTCCTTTAAATTATAGAAAAACTACATAAATGGGCCATAAAATTCAAAATAATTACAAGTTCATACCCAAATCCAAAGTAATTCCTGAAATACTCATTCTCTCATATATTGTATTCCTGAATGAGTACACTAATAAGTTAGGTTTTGTTGGTGTGCAAGAACTTATTGTACTTGCTCCAACTGGAAAATATTTTGAAATAATAGGTGATGAGGGAGTTAGGACCTTAACATCTTTTATCTCTACTGAGTATAAATCTATTCACTTGTTTGTTACTGAAGATTGTGAATTGTCTGTTGATGTAACTAATATTGTCATGCATGATGGGTCATTTCTAATTTCACCAATTGTTAATGAGGGCACAAACTGTAGTGAAAGTGAAGATGACAGTAATAATGAAATGGTGTTTAGTTGTTCAGATTATGATACAGATGAATTAAAAAAATTGATTACTAAAAAAAAGAGGAATATAACTGATAGTTTGCAAGATTATAAGAAGATTGTTAAGGCTATGGCCTTCAAGGACATAGCTGAAGCAAAACAGTTTTGTAAACTTTATGCTCTAGCTAAGAAGGTAGAACTAGTTGTGATGAAGAGTGATAAAAAAATGATTGAGGTATACATGTGCTGCTGAAGGCTGTCCATTTTTACGTCTTATTTCTGGGGATCTGACCACTCCTGGTGTTAGTGTCAAAACACTTGTAGATCATATAGAGTGTGGAACAACATATGATAACTCTTTAGTAGATTACTCAACAATAGCTTTGTATTTTAAGGACAAATTGCAAAGTGACCCCAATTACAAGGTCAAAGAAATGAAGGCTGACTTACATAGAGTATTTGAGCTAAATGTAAGTGAAGCAAAGTGCAAGAGAGCCAAAAAGGAGATACTATAGAGTTTAGAAGGTAGCTTTGTAGACTCTTACAATAAATTAGAGGGTTATGCTACTGAATTGAGAAGTTGTAATCCAGGGTCTGACATTGTGATAGATTTGTCTAAAGAGGCACTATCTAATGGTAAGAGAAAATTTCTTAGGATGTAAATATGCTTCAAGGCAATGAAGCTGGGTTTTAAGTCTGGGTTAAGACCACTTATTGGGTTAGATGGTACATTCCTTAAAGGAAAAGTTAAGGGACAGGTATTGTTGGCTGTTGGTCAAGACAGTAATAACTCTTTCTATACTCTAGCTTGGGTTGTGGTAGATAAAGAGACTAAGAGGACTTGGACATGGTTTATGCAACATTCACTTGAACTTCAAAATGGTGAAGGACTGACATTCATATCAGATATGCAGAAGGTAATATTATCCTACTAATTTGCAATTTATTTACCGTTGCTTGATAATGTTTATTTTATTAATTTTAGTTGTTTTATTTGATACTTAGGGGCTGCTTAAAGCAGTAAGGACAGACTTACCTAAAGCACATCAGAGATATTGTGCAAGGCATATTGAGGCAAATTGGTGCAAAAGATGGGGTAAAAGTGAGCTGAAAAAGTTGCTATGGTGGGTTGCATGGTCATCATTTACAGAGGAGTTTGAGGACCAACTTCAAGAGATCAAGGAAGTTGATGAAGAGGCTGGACAAGATTTAATAGACAAGTATCCTCCCAAAGCATGGTGCAGAGCCTATTTAGATACAGTGTACAAAAATTAGGTTGTGGACAATAAATTTACTGAATCATTCAATGCCTGGATACTTGAAGCAAGGTACAAGCCAATTATTGGAATGTTGGAAGACATCGGGGTCAAAATAATGGAGAGGTTGGCAGCAAAATAGGTTGCTGTGAGGAAGTGGAAAGATGATGGGTTTAGTCCCAAAAATGAGTTGTTGTTTATTGAGTATTTGAAGATTTTCAAGGTTTTTAAGGTGAATGGCAATGGGGATAATGGCTATGAGGTTACTGAAAGTGAAGATAGACACATTGTCAACTTAAGAGAGAGAAAATGCACATGCAGAACATGGAATCTGACTGGAATTTCATGTCCACATGCAATTAACGTCATGGAGCACAAGAAATGATACCAAAGAAAGAAATTCATTGGTATTATAGTAAGGAGGCGGCCTTGGCAGTTTACAAACACAAGTTACAACCTGTTAGGGAGAGAACCATTCTGAAAATGTGATCCTTTGCATGCCATTGAACCACCAGAATTGATCAAGCTTGTTGGTAGACCTAAGCTTATGAGGGAAAGAGAAAAGGATGAAGCTGTTAAGAGGCAAGGAGTATGGAAGCAAACAAGAAAAGGAAAAGTGATGACATGTAGTCATTGTGGAGAACAAAATCATAATGCAAGAGGATGTGAAAAGGTAATTTTCATTTAATCTTTAATTTCATCAAATAATTATTCTATTTTACTATTTAATTCTCTATCTTCTATTATGATTAATAAGGCAAAGCAGGGAAGCAACCTACTAAGAAGCAGGGGAAGCAACCTTCTAAGCAAGG
Source organism: Solanum piurae (assembly GCA_029582685.1). Taxonomy (NCBI): domain Eukaryota; kingdom Viridiplantae; phylum Streptophyta; class Magnoliopsida; order Solanales; family Solanaceae; genus Solanum; species Solanum piurae. The sequence goes on along the minus strand of JAJOOO010004740.1, from coordinate 38,880 downwards.
AAAAGAAACTGGCAGGGAGAAAAAGAGGCAGCCTAGGAGAGGTTTAGTTGATGAAGATGAAGCTTCTGAGGAAGACATCAACTGCACAGCCCCACAACCAACACAAGAGAGTCAAGCTGAATATGCTTCTTCTAGCAACTATTTTCTAGTAGCTGAGGATGATGATGAAGACCCTAGGCTAAGGCCAAGAACAATCTCAGAAGAAACTTTTCTAACAAGATTGAGAAAGAGACAGAACCCACAAGAACCAATTGGAAGTAGAGCAATAGGCTTCAGAGGTGACAAATTTAGTGTTAGTGAACCTACAAATCTTCCCATAGCACCAACTGACTTAACTTGGAATGGACAGGATGCAGTTACTACAAACCAACTACAAAAGTTGAGGCCAAGAAGGGGATGATGATATTGTGTTGGTATTGTTTTGTGTATGTTGGTGCCTTTATTGATGTTAAGGCTAAACTTATTTTTTGGTATGTTTTGTATAGGTTGGTGCCTTAAATGATGTTAAGGCTAAACTTATTTTTTGGTATGTTTTGTGTAGGCTGCCTTAAATGATGTTTTTGTGATGTTTTGGTAGTACTATAGGATGATGCCTTTAAGGTTAAACTTGTCGTTTTGGTACTCTGTTTTACATAGGCTGAGTGTATAGGCTGAGTGTATCAGCTAAAAGTAACTGTCGTTTTGCTTATATATGACCAATGTTTGAATGTTATATATGGTGTCTTGTATCTGTTGGGTTCTGTGGACGGAAATAAATGCCAGATTTTTGTAGGAAAAGTTGTCTCTGTACAAATGTCTTTAGCTTATGGCCTTTTGGTGCAACTTTACATGATGTAAAGGATGGAAACAGTATATTTGATATTATCAATTCACTACAGGAATACATTACTGTATAGATAGTTTAGTTTTGCATTATATATGACCATGCCCTTTATACAAGAATACATTACTGTAAAAAGGATGGAAACAATATGTTCGTTTTTCTTATATATGACCATGCCCTTTTAGCTTTGCTGTTTATCTCAATATAGTTACTAGTTCAAGTACAAATTATTTGTTTATCCTTTGTGCAAGTTAGTTAGTGACTTTCATGTTGACAATTCAATAGTGTCTTTGTGCAAGTTTAATAACACCTGAAAACACGTTTCATAAACAATAATAAGACAAGCTTTCATTTCATCTTCAGATTCTCTAAATACATAGGCCAACATTCAAAACATAAGATTCACTAATACATAGGAACACTTGAAATAACTAACACTTGAAACTACAAATACTTGAAATAACTATCCCTTGAAGCTACAATTCAACAACATATACTCCTCATGCTACCAGTTAATCACTTGAAAATTGCAGCAACAAATACCACAAACACAGTAAATGACAATAAACACAACATCTTCAACTTCGACACTTTAGCTTCCAAATTTCTTGATTTATTCACCTCGAAGTAGTTTAAACTCTCTAAATTCTCCAATTTTTTCTTCAAATTGTCTCTTTCAATCTTAACCGCATTCAACGACTCTCTCAAATTCTCCATTTTCAACGTAGCAACTTCCAATTTAGACTTCAGTAAATTAACTTCAATGGAAGAATTTTCTGAAGATCTGTCTTCCCACCTCCAAATCCACAATTTTCAATCTAATAAAAATAACAGAGAAGAACTCATAATCACCAAAATACAAGTACAAATCATATTAATTTACATTTAGCGAAAAATGTACCTTAGGTTTAGAACATCTATAAAATCTTCTTTCGGGGTTCAATGGAGTCTTTGAAGTGAAACAACGAGCCATTTCACCACAAAAATAAGTCATCATCATGGAGTTACTAATTGAATCACAAGAACTTTCAGACATGGTTTTAGGTCTGATTTGAGGGAGACGACAGATAGATGAAAAATTGACTACGAAATTATGACCAACACACGATAGATTCGACGAAGACAAGGTGGAATCGAACAACAAACTGAAATTGACGAAAGAACTAGGCTAGGTTGTGAGATACGTGACCTGTTAGATTTGGGTCTTTTAATTAGGATATATCTTAGAGGAAATTGGGTGGGTAGTTGATTAGGATTAAGGCACGTGTAAAAAATGAGGGGGCCGTTAGTGAGAGGGGCATGTGTGTACCTATAATTGGACGGCAGGGGCTTATGTGGACGCAAAGTATAACAAAGGTCATAGACGTACCATTTATTAAAGTTCGGGGGTAAAACCGTCCTTTTTTCCTTAAAAAAATAAGCCCTACATCTATTTTTATTCGTCCAACATTAACTTGTCACGCAGATTTGAATAGAATAATAATTTTATTGAATCACTCTTTGAATATAATAAATTCATATTGTCTTGAATAATATAATATGAAATGATTGTAGTGAATAATAAGGGTAAATTTGCAACTCGTGATCATAAATTACCTCTTAAATTAGTAAAATTAAATATCTATTTTTAATATAATAGACAAAAAAAAGTGGACAAAGAAAATATTAATTCATAGAGGTGGTTAACTATTCTATCCCTTTTTTATGTCTTAAGATATGATTTTTCATTTCTTTGAATATCTATTCTATTTTTGTGCCAGAATTAAAATATTTCTAGTCTTCAAAATTAACTTAAATTTTATACTTCTTATTTATCCTTAATGAAATGATTTTTTACTGCACAAATATTTATACTTTATTTTAGACTATAAGTTTCAATTCATTGTAAACTCCATGTTGGATTGCTGGTCAAATACCACTAAATAAATTGATATATATCTTAAATCTTTTTTGAAGCAAGAGGACCATTAAATTGGTATATCTCTTAAATTATTATTTTTAGCACAAGAGAACCATAAATTGGTGTATCTCTTAAATTATTTTTTGTTTCTCATCTCTTATATTAAAATATAGTTAAATTATCCCTTATTTTCTCCAATAGTTGTCCGCTATCTTCGTATTATCTTTCCAATCCCTCTAATTTGTTTTTGGTTATTTTAGTAGAATATGCACCTTTTAATCTTTAAAATTTATTGATATTTGATGTTCTTTTTTCGTTCTTTTTTTTTAAAAAAGAATTCTTATTGGATGAAACAATTGTCCTCTTCAACGTTAAGCCTATTTCAATTACGAAGACTATATTTAAGATATATTCCACGAAAAATTATGTGTCTGCTTATTGAATTTTATGATTCTTGAGTTAGAATATGGTAATGAGATTAATACTATGCTCCTTCAATATGGAGAAGGGTCTTACACAAACTGAATATGAAGAACAACATATCACACATGAATATGTTGCACTATCTAGTTTCTGCTTTTTATTAAAAAATATATTTTTTTATAAAATTGACTAAGTTGCATAATTTTAAATTTGATTATGTGAATTTATGAGGACTACTAAAGACTTCTTTTGTGGTGGAGGGGGGGGGGAGGTTTCTCAATTTTTTTAATGATTTTATTTTAGCTTCATTATAAAAAGAGAAATGATTAATTATACCCCTAAACTATTTAAAATAGATCAATTTTTATCCTTTATTATGCTTTTAACTCAAAAAATGTCCTACAATTAACAAAATAGCTCTTTATGGACACCAAATTACTTTATTTATTTATTTAAAATCCTAGTTACCCAATTGAATGATGTTGCTTTGAGGAGTCCGATTCAAAAACAGACACTTTTTGGGCACCACATATTAAGAGGGCCCCTTTCTAAATATACAAACCAAAACGGGCACTTCACCCGCAAATAGTGAATTGTCCACCCCTATCATTAACTCCGTCTATTCTACCCCAAATTACATAACAAATATTTTAAGATAGTTCATTCATAAATGGACGAACTACAATTCTTTTTATTACCTTTTCTTATGTTTTTACGTAAAAGATTCTCTTTTTCAACAATAAATATGTGTTATATTCAATTTACATTTTCTCATTCATCTTTTATCTTCTTCTACTAATATTATATTTTGATCTTTAAAAATTGTTAGACATGTCTCAACAATCCAAAAGGTTTATGTATTCAATTGAATCAGATACATGTAAGATGAAAAAAGTATTATAAAATGAAAACATCGAGAACTCCAGCACGACAAATCTTTAAACACTTCATCTTTCCCTTCAATTGGTCATCCCAAATAGCCAGAGAACGATGATTTGCTTGAAGTGTTAATGCATCATAAACTTTTGGATCAGGATGTACGTCTTCAAATGAAAAATTCATATATGGAAAAATAAACAATTAAATTCTCAATAAATATGAATAAATTATTAAAAGTTTAGAAACATTATAAACTAGGAAACAATCGAAAATGTTTAAATTTGAAGCAGAAAAAAAGAGTTCGAAGAACCCTAACTTTTTAAAAAATATATTGGGGTTCGCTTAATCACAAACGAACACTGACTTTTTTTCTTATATAAAAAAGAAATGTAGTTCTATCAGCTTAGTTGGGCTGCAATATTTCTTTTATTAAAAAAAACAATTAGACTTCATCCATTATTGAGCGAACTACAATATATTTGCTTAAAAAAGTAGTGGAGTTCGCTATATTACGGACGAACCATAATATTTTTATTCAACATGAGGTCTTTGATGTTTTAATTTTACAATACTATTTGCATTTACATACATTCAGTTCAATTGAATGTATAGAACTTTCGATTTTTTGAGACACGGCTATCATTTTTTTAAGAGATTAAAATATAATATTAATATAAGAAGATAAAAGATGAATGAGAAAATGTGAAGCGAATAAGGAAACATATTTTGTCATGAATGTGATCCACGGTGAGTGGCACCCCCACTAACCCTCAGTGGGAGAACCAACCAAACCACTAACTAGTAATTTAACCAAACAACATAAACAATAATTAATGCAATAAAAGATTTAGTTCCCATAACAAAATTCATGATCATAAAAGTAACTATGCGAAAATACTCCTCAGAACTGAAAGTCATTGTACCAAAATATCTAATAAATCAAGAATAGGGGATGGAACCCCTAAATGAGAGCATAACAATCTAACAGTCTAAAGTGTCTGAGCCAGAAAAGATGGACAAAAAAAATAGCGAGGAATCCATAGCAGCTTAGAGGAAGTGACTCACCATTGGATTCAGATAACTGAGGTCTCATAGTTGATGTCTTGAAGCAACTGTCTGGATATGTCATGTACTCAATAAAAAAAAAAAGTGCAATATCAATACACAAGCATGGTATATTGGTAGGATCATCAGCTAGTTTCAGTCATATAAAATGTGAACAGAACACTACAACCTAGTAATAAAACATATAATACACCATCATAAAACAAGTACGACACACATGCACCATAACCATGATTCACCACAACACAACAAGTCAATTCAGTCCTCTCATGAAACCTATACACATAACGTTTACTGTAACGACGTGGTACCTGTTTCCATTGTTAGTGTAACTGTAACGATCTGTTAGGCCATTTTGAGCACTAGAGATTTTTCTTTCATAACAGATCATTTCTGTATATTTAAACTGAAAATTTGAACTATTTGTTTAACTATGGTTATTTCATTGTGTCACGATAAAAAAATGAACGTGATGACACTCGTCTTATTCAACAAAGACAAGTCAGCCTAAAACCAAATATAACGATAAGTGCGGAAGTAAAAAAAGAATAACATGTTTACCAATAAATAATAACACCGATAACAAAATCAACTTAATTAACCCCCAAAATCTTGTTGTCATGTGTGCAAGCCTCTAATGTGTTACAATAGATTTAAAAAGAAAGACAAGTCTCAAATGATGTTGTCTCTAAAGTAGAACAAGATCATAAATAGGATTAAGATGGTCTGCTGAAATGACAAGCAACTACCTCACAAGTCTCCACGGAAAGCCTCAGACAAGAAGAAATAGTATCACAAAGATCCGGGTCATAACCTATACAATTGTAGATGCAAGGGGTGAGTACCAAACCACACGGTACTCAGCAAGCAAACTCCTAAACACAAAGCTAAGGGTATATAATACGGGTAATCCTACCACCCCAACCGAACCTCCACAACTACAATCTGCATAAAACTAGCACAACCTAATAATTTATAATTACAATAGCACATAACTCAATAACAACACTCCAACAATTACGGATCAACAATAGCACATAGTCATATCCCCCTCATACTTAGTACATTCCATGTACTGATACATACTTATTCCTACATTGTTCCACTAATGTAGGGTCCTACGCTCCTATTCTCCATACTCGTGACTAGTTGATTCGTTTGAGTTTTTGAAGATTGGGGAGTCCTCATGATCTGAGGGCCAAAAGTCTTTTATTTCATTCATATCCTTTTCGGTTTTAGACTTTGTTTGTGATGTATGGGTTACATCCCAATCACTTTCCTTATAATGTAATAGATGGCTTTGAGACTAATGTTTAGACTTTCACTTTTGTCAAACTATTTTGTAGGAAATGCTCTCTTTGAACTCTTTACTTCTATTATCTTATATGATGTATGCTAAGTGGCTTATGTAGTGCTTCTCAGGGTTCTATATGATATGTTACACCTAGGGTCTACTTTGGGTCGTGACACACTTGCTATTCAAAACAAAAGGTTTAAAGGTCCTAGGATGTCTCATAAGCCACGTCGAGTAAAGTCTTGTTCATGAGTGTGAAGCGTGCAATATTTATGAATAATAGGCTATAAGATATTTAGGAAACTCCACTTCTTTGATTACTCTAAAGTCATGCCATAGATTTTATCTCAATAAATGTTCTCCTCTCCTAACCATTGTTTATGTTTTTCAAAATATACCTCCACGAAGGAATCTCGTGAGAAGAAATGTTCATGAAAATATGGAGCTCGAGGTTCCCTAAGTGTCGGTCGACCCTTTGACCGAGCAAGTAACTAATGATGAGTTTCGAGCCGCATTTCAGATAGTGGGAATTATGGGTATCACTTCGGTAGAAAAGGCGGAATTGGACGCTTATCAACTCAAAGGTGTTTATCAAGTTTGGTTTAACCAATTGAAGGAACAGAGGGAAATAGATGCGGGCAATATTGATTGTGAAAAAATTAAGGTTGCTTTTCTTGATAGGTTCTTTCCCCTTGAGATGAGGGAGGAAAATGTACTTGAGTTCATTAACCTTCGTCAAGAAAATATGAGTGTGAAGGAGTATGCTTTGAAATTTACGCAATTGTCCAAATATGCTCCAACTATGGTTAGCAATCTAAGGGCAATGATCAGTAAGTTTGTGTCAGGTGTTTCCGACTTGGTGGTCAAAGAATGCCTCACCGTCATGCTTGTTAAGGAAACAGATGTATCCCGTTTGGTGGTTCATGCACAACAAATAGAAGAGGAGAAGCTTAAGGAGAAAACCAGGGATTCAAAGAGGGCATAAAGGGATAATGATGATTTCTCACATACTAGGTCCAATGGAGGAAATCGTTCTCAAGGTAATAGTTCTAGTAAGCAAATTGTGTATGAGTGTCAGGAGTGTGGAAAAAGACATAAGGGAAAGTATCTAGCCAGTTCAAATGCATGCTTTGGGTGTGGAAAGAATGGTCACAAGATGAGACATTGCCCATTTCTTACTGCTAAGGGAAAGGATGGTAGGTGTCACGATCCAAAGTGTCACGACCCGAGCCTACACCCTAGATGTGATCGACACTCGAGAACCATTTCTGGTACCCAAACAAACCCTCATCCCGATTGACTACAATCGGAAGACTAACTCAAGTATACAAAGCTTAAAACTGAATAAAATTTATTGAACTCAATTACAAAATCATTAACTCAAATGATAAACTCTAAATAAAATAGTCTATTCAACTCGCCAGAAATAGGCAACTCAAGTCTTTGAAACATTTAACAAAATAAATGAAATAGACTTCTCAAACTCTACTGACTATCTATGAAGCCTCTAAATGACAAAGATGGAAGTCGGGACAAGTCCCACGACATCCTGACAACGCTGAAAAGTAAATAAAATCCTCCGGAAGCAAGGAGGCTCACCATAGCTAACTGGAACTGCAAGTGGTATCAATGAAATGCTTGTTGATGATCCTGAATATCTGTATTTGCATCATGAAATTATGCAGGCCAAATGGGTCTATACATGGAATGTACGAGCATGTATGGGGAATTCTAAAGCATAAACATAAGCTTGAACTTGATAAAAAGGAAACATACTTACCTCTTCTCAACTCACTCGACCCAACTCAACTCAAGAATAAGATACTCAACTCAAGATACTCAACTCATGATACTCAAGGATAAAGCAACAGTAAAAGATGCAACATATATGGAAAGCTTTTAAAACAGTAGATAGGAACTCAATGTATTGAAGAATACAATAATAACTCAGTTTGTATATATATAAATACAATATAACTGTTTCTCTAACCGACAATGATCATTATGATTATTGTGATGATACAAAGTCTCGCCCAGCTGCCATACAATAAAACTTTGTCTGTGTTTTGAGATTATTACTCAAAATTTTATTCTTAAAAGATATGGTACTTAAACTTCTCAAAACTCTTTTGGAAATTTCAGTTTCCTCTCATCTTAAATGTAAAAACATTTAATCTGGGAATACTTAGTTCCCATACATCATTTTCAAGAAAATGAACTCAACTCTACTCTTCCTCAAATTCATATGCTCAATCTTAAAACAAGTTTTAAAACAATTTGTAAAAAGACTTCTTAAAATAGGGTTCATGCCTAAATATGAACTTGAACGACTCAATTCAAGGTTTTCAATAATCATGCATAAAACTCAATACTTGGAACTCAACAACTCTAGAACTCAAGGAGTCAATGATACTACTCATCTCAAGAATGCTCGACTCGGAGGGTTCATGAGGGATTATGGGCACGAACTATTAAACTCAATGACTCAATAATGCTTCTCATCCCAAGATTGCTCGACTCATAGGGTTCATGCGGGATTATGGGCATGAACTACTCAATTCAAGGACTTTCATGGGTAACATGTAGTAGCCCAATGATTAGGAATATAATTTCAAAATGATTAGAAACTCAATACTCAAGACTTAGAACTTGAAGGTACTATTCCTCTCAAAGGTGCTCAGTTTACGAAGTTCATGCGGCATTTATGGGCATGAACGACTCGACTCGAAGACTATATAATAATATGGGACTCATGTATACGAATCTTCTCATTCTCATACTTACTTTCTCAAAACTTAGCTCAAATCGATAGTCGATCTCAAAGGATTCACAATTGAACTCAAAGACTCTTTTGAACTCTTTCTTGAATTTGAATTATGAATTCAAGAGTTCTGATTCATTATATGAAGGATCTTGATTATAGTGTAGACTCATGATACATTCTCCTCACTCTCATGCTCACTTACTTGAGTCTTGAAACAAGTTATTAGAAATTGTAGAAGACATCTAAAAAAGACTCAAAGGGACTTTCTCAAAATATTTGAAAGAACTCTCAAGACTTGACTCTTAACTCTACCTTGAATTTTAATTATGAATTCAAGGTTATGATTCATGTTAGGAATGATTTCTAGGTGTTTAGAATCAAAGGGGAGTCAAGGTACCCTTCGAAAGAACTCAGACGGACGAAACGACGAAGAACAGGTAGGGCAGGTGACCCTGGCGCACTAAGTGGCACGGGGTGCCATACCTCTACCTACAAAGGTGTGGTTGGGGCGCACTAGCTGGTGTAGGGCGCCAGGCCTCAATCCAGAAAACCCCGACGACTTTTCTTGCTCGTTTTCTGACCCTAACTCACCTAGAATCGAATGGTTTCTTCCCCAATCACTTATATTCGAATACCTAACCAAAGTACACAGGAATCTACTATAAAAAACTCTTAAAATCCATACAATTATCCCAAGAACTCATCAAATCCTAACAAAACAAGATTTAGAATGAAGCTTCAAGAAAATTTATCAGGAACTTAAATCCTTAAATTTTAAGAATGAAATTACGCTGAATAAATCATGATTGGCGCGTGGGTGAGAAAACCCAATACTATGGAAGCTTACATACCTCTTAGAGATCAAACCCTTGGCGAAATCCGTAACGAAACCTCAATAACTTGACGAAACCTTGACTTTCCTCCTCTTTTCTCCTCTCTTCTCTTCTTGAACTCTTTTCTAAAACCCTAGCGTGAATTATGATTTAAACTGGACAAAATAGTTTAGACCCCTATTTAATTACTAAAAACGAATTAAATCTGATAGGATAAGGAAAAGACCAAAATACCCCTCTTAAATCCGGGTAACTCTGCTTAAATAGACAACCTGAATTCAAACAGACATATCTCTCTCATTCGAGCTCAAAAATTAGCAAACTCGGTAGATTTGGAAAGAGGACTCATAGATCTTTCATTTGATATTTTATGGGTCTCCTAACTCATCCTATACTGAAAGTTATGGTCGTTTGAAGTTGACCCTAAACTTAAAGAAACCTAGGAATGCCTTGAATGAATTCTCTTTAGTTCTTTTTGGAACTCAAAGTGCTACATTTTGTGACCTTAACACTTAATAAAAATTTAAATTCCTTGGTAAAAACTTACTCACTACGAAGGATGGTTCGAGTCTTAGCTCAAATTTTTTTTGGGTTGTTACACAAAGTACCCTCGTAGGCGTGACACGACGCATAAGACCCCGAAAAGGACTACACAAGCCACTTAGCATACATTATACAAGATAATATAGTTTAAGAGTTTAAAAGACAGTTTATATCATAAAGAGTTTGTCAAAAACAAAGTGGAAGTCTAAATATTCTCAAAGCCATCTATTACATCAAAAGTGAGTGGTACGTAACCCATGCATCATATGCAACATCTAAAAAGTAAAGACGATAAGTAATAAAAGGTTTGGTCCTTGGAACATGAGGACTCACCACTTCCAACAACTACTAAAGTGATCACTAGCCATGAGGATGCGAGATCAGAGCGTCGTACCCTACATTTGAAAAATAATGTAGGCAAGAGTATGCGTTAGTACAAAGAATGTACCAAGTATGATAGCAATACATTAAAGTTATAAAATCATGCTAAAAGGACTTTTCTTGATTTGCAAAGACTAATTTAAAACATAATTTAAGAGATTAGAAGCATAATCATGATAATGGTCAATGCAAGTAAAAATCATTTTTTAGCACATGTGAGATACTTCTAGAAGTAACCTTGGTTTACCATCATTGTGGGTGTTAGCCTTAACCGACTTAGAGACCATGTGAGCTATAACATGGAATCTGGTGTCTATCCCACACCGAAAAAGGGATGTTCTTACTTGCCAAGGTAATAACCGTAACTTCTACCTTAAGTGGATCCACTAGCTAAAGTCTATCTAAGACAAACCTATGGTGGCACATAGTTATGGGACATGGGTAATCGCCACTTGTCCACTCAGTGCTAAGCATAATCTCCACAGAATAGTCATCAATCATACTCATCTTATCTTTAAAGGACATGGGTAATCGCCTCTTGTCTTATAGTTGCGGGACATGGGTAATCACCTCTTGTCTTATAATCCATTGGAAGCGCACATCAAGTAGCCAATCCAAGCTACAATTCATTAGAATAGCACATATTTATTCATTCATAGTTTAGTTGAGAAAACCTTTCAACTCTAAGAATTCTTTATGTGAGAAAACCCTTTCAAATTTATGTATTGAGTAATATGTGAGAAATCCTTTCACAACAACAACAACATTGATTCTTCACTCTCAAAGCAATCTTAAATCATTTCAATCAATTTTCATAAGAACATGCATATTTTCATAAATTCATCTTCCATAATTCAAAACCCACTTTTAATCATCATAGTCTAGAAAACATGAGATAAGCATGGGTTCATGGGAATTCAACTTAAAAGCATTCAATTACTTCAATTAATGCATAAGAAAACATAAAATAATCAATTGAATCAACATTGAAAGGAAACCATGGAAATTGAATAAAATCCTAGTTTGATTGGGGAATGTAACTTTACAAAATTGGACAATTCAGGAACTCTATGGAAGAAAGAGCTCCATAGGTGAAGACTATCATACCTTGATGCCAAAAGCTTGCAATTAATGGTGGATTTGGAGACGTGATCTTGAAACCCTAGACTTCTTCTTCTTCCTTAGAGAGAGAAATATTTGATAGGATGAACTTGATCAACTTTTGGGAATTTAGGAGAATGAATTGAATTGGGTGATTTGGGGGTTTAAAATTATTATATATGGTCTAGGTTAGAGGGTAAAACAACATAGTATTGGGTTATAACATTTAGGAAAAGACCCAAGAAGCCTCTTAAAATAACTGTCGAACATTTGCTGACGATCAGATCTACGGTCCATAGGTCTTACCACGGTCCGTCCTGGTTGATCTTTGGTGGGTTTAGAGACCACAATTTTGGACCCCCAATAATGGGACCTCATTTACGATTTATGGGTCCACTTACGGACTATACATCCCAATCATGGGTCACAACTTTTGATCCTAAAATTTTACTAAATCTGAGACTGAACTTCGAGACTTACCTACGACTCGTACATTAAATGACGTGTCATTCTGGTGAACCATAGAAAAGTATTGGGACTCAACATTTTTAGAAAAGATTAGACTCGCCAGTCATGGCTCCACCTACGGCCCGTAAGCAAGTCCACGGACCGTCAGTGGTTCCGTCAGAAATGGCACCAGTTTTTAAAAAAAAACTGCAAAAAATATTTCTTTTCAAATTTGAGGTGTTAGAGTAGGCAAGATCAAACTTGACAAGATCATGAGGGTTGCCTAGATACGGAAATTGGTAATTTATGATCGTTTAACTTGTGGTTATGCATTGCTTGATGATTGGGTGTTTTGTTGGCTATGGTAAGACTCCATGTATGGTTATTTTGTTTGAAGTCAACCTTGAAATCTTGGTGGAAATTCCTTAAGCATTTACTTGTATGTGACAATGGTTTTGTGGTTGTTAAGACTTTGGTGCTATGCTTGAGTTGAGGGAGATGAATTCGAAAAGACTAATGAGGTTTGCTCCCAAGAGGGAGATAGTGTTTTTTACATGGTTGGTATGTGTGTGGAATTATTTAAATTGTGGGGAGGGTTCTTTGCTATAGTTTGATATGGAAAAAGGCTCGAGGCGATGTGATGTCTTATTATCCCTATCTCTTTCCTATATCTTTGAGTTTAGCTTAAGGCACTAGTCCCTCATGTTCACTCTTTAGGATTCTCACGTTCTTAGTCATTCTCATGTTTCCTCATGCATGCATGCTCATGAAATTTGATTTTTAAGAAAATGAGGTAGCTTAACTGATTTCTTCATGATTATATGCATTTGAGTGTGATTTACATGTCTACCCTCTGAAATGATGTTTTGAATATGTTTGAGCTTGGAGTTGATATTCCTCCTTGGTTATGTGTTGTTGATGAAGTTGCATTCTTGTTGGGCTATTAGATCTCATCCCCTACCCTCCTTACATTGTCTTGAGTCCCATTCGAGGATGAATGTCCCCAAGGGGGAGATATTATACCACCTCAGAATTTGGAAAAGAGAGAAAATATTTTTTTTGGGTAGCAGGCTATGTCTACGATTTCTATCTACGGACTGTAGAAGAATCCTTACGGGTCGTAGGTGGCAACTGTAAGAATGGAGAAAATATTTTTTTTAAAACAAGTCCCAGTACCCTTTGTACAGTTCACCAGGACACCCTGTGATGTATGAGTCATAGATAGGTCTTGTAGGTGACCCCCAAACTTAGTGAAATTTTAATGTTTAAAGTTGGTTTCTACGGTTGGCATGTACGTATCGTAGAAAGACCTACAAGACGTACATAAGTACCATCAAAGATAGGTGATATTTAAGGTCCCAGTACTTGTTCTATGGTTGACCAGTATGGTCCGTAGGTCTGAACCGTAAGTCGAGTCGGTAGTTATTTTTGGAGGCTTTTAAGTCTTTTCCCTAATTGATTAATTTATAAACTACGTCATTTTACCTATAAATCTATGCCCTATAAATACCCTTCACCCTTAGAAATTCCCCCCAACTTATTGATTCCCTCAAATTCCTGAAGTCTCTGCAAGGTTATCTCCAAAAAATATTTTATGTAGATCAAGGAAGAAGAAGATAAGGTTCCTCAAGTTCAAGTCTCCTTTATTCATCATTGCTTAGGAATTCAATAAAGGTATGTAGGGAGTTCATCAATGGGTTCCAATCACCCATTAAGTCCCAAAGTTTTCAATTCTCCAATTCAATTTCCCAAAATAAAGTGATTAGGTTTTCTTTCAATTCCTCATGGGTTCTATTTGTATGGATTCAGTTGCTTGGTCAGGATCTTATTTTGATGATTTAGACTTAATTACATGCTTTTCAACTAATTCCATTTGAACTCATGCATTTATTTATGAATTTTGACTATGAACCCTAATTTACATGAATTTATGAAGAAACGTTAATCTATGAATATATCTTTTTATAAAATCATGCATATTTTTATGAAAGCAATGTGTATGACTTAAGTAAAGTTATAGATTAAAGTATCTATATATTCTGTGAAGCTTGTCCACATGAAATGAATGCCATCTAGATTTGCCCTCAATGCTTTTGGCTATTTTCCTAAATTAGGTCTTGATTAGTATGGTATCCGAATATGCCATCTTAATAGATCACGTTTTTAAAACTATTTCCATTAGTAGTATGGAATATTTAGTATGAAGTTAATGAATATGAGTCTTATAAAGCTATTATGAAAATATCATGGATGGTGAAAGGTTTTCTCACGCATGGTCTAAGGAGCCACTCTATGATGTTTCTTGCTTGAATTAGTATCTTAATTGTAATTTTCCATAATATGAATATGATTAATGACTATTCCATAGGATTTATACTTAGCACCGAGAGGATATTGAGATTGAAGCTCTCCCGTTGGTTAAGGATGGATTTCTAGTAGCAATCTCCATATCCCATAACTATGTGCCATCATAGGTTTGTCGTCTTAGATAGACATTAGCTAGTGGATACATTTTAGATCAAGTTTATGATTCTTACCTTGGCAAGTAAGGACATCTCTTTTCGGTGTGGGACGGATACCAAATTTTATATTATAGCTCACATGGTCTATGTCGGTTAATGATTAACTCCCCATAAAACGAACTAAGATAATTATTAATGTTTTATGAAGATTTCTTTATGATTTAAATATGCATTGACCATGTTCATGATTTATGAATTCTCTTAAATGATTTTACTATGTTTTAACTTGGTCATGCATTTCATGTTATATATTCTTATTCATATATTACCTTCCATTATAAAAAAAACAAAAAAATAGTTTTGATCATGTCCCTTTATGCTCACATCTCTTGTTTATTGCATTCCCCTCATACTTAGTACATTCCATGTACTAATGCATACCCTTTCCTACATTATTTCACTAATGTAGCGTTGATGCTCCTATCCCCATACTTGTGGCTAGTTGATTCGTTTGGGCTTTTGAAGATTGGTGAGTCCTCATGATCCGAGGGCCAAGAGTCTTTTATTGCTTTCGTGTCATTTTTTTTCAAACTTTGTATGTGATGTATGGGTTACGTCCCAATCACTTTCCTTATGTTGTATAGATGACTTTGAGACTTATGTTTAGACTTCCGCTTTTGTCAAACTCTTTTGTATGAAATGCTCTCTTTGAATTCTTTACTTTGATTATCTTGTATGATGTATGCTAAGTTTCTTGTGTAGGGCCTCTCAGGGTTCTATACATCATGTTATGCCTAGGATCTACTTTGCGTCGTGACAATATAACTTGCTTTAGAATTTTTTCTGCAATTGTTTCCTTCCCAATTCGACTTTTCAATTTATGAGGTGTTACATTATATGTTATATCGACATTTAATTGATTGAGATGCATCATCATCCCCTTTTATTGATATTATATTTTACACATGCATTGACATGAGATTGAGTAAGAGTAAAGATTTGACACGTGGAGATCGTTTGTGTTGGGATCGATTTATGATTATAAATTGGGAGCGTGGAGATTGTCCATATTGGGAATTGTTTAATTTTATAATAGTGCATTGATATCATCGGAACAGACACATGGAGATTGCCTGTGTTGGTATATGGGCCACGCAAGTCCCCCGTGAGTCACGAAATCTCGATGTATTTCTGAGAAGTATTGTATATAGATAGTTGAGAGAGTGCTTGACATTTGAGACATATCATTTCATAATATTGCATTGCATGTCGTTACATCTTTCATTCTTATTTGATAATGTGCTTCTTTGGTGGTTGGACATTACGTGACATCTTATTATCCCTATTTGATGAAACTTGATTGATTAGTATAATGTAGACTTGTAAAATTAAAAGATGATTTTCTTATATAATCTTGTCACTACTTTTTCGTTATCGACATATGAGATGTACTGAGTACACGTGGTTTTGTACTCATACTATACTCGTTGCACTCCTTTGTTGTGCAGAGCTGATTTCCAATACGAGTGCATGTTGTGGAGCTTTCTAAGTCTGAGCTTGGATTATCTTGGAGTTGTGGTGAGATGTTTGACTATTTCGTGCTCCACACCTCCCTCTGTCTCGTTATTTATTCTGTTGTTTTAGCATTCGTACATGATATTTCTTACAGTTAGACTTGTTACTTTAGTTTCAGACTTGCACCGTATTTTGAAGCTCTTGTACTTATGACACAGAAATTTTGGGTGGCATTTTAGTTTTTCGAATTTCATACATATGAAAAACTTAGTATTTGAGATATTCTACCTGTTGTCTATTTTTTCACCTTATTTATTTAGTTAAATTGGTAAAACTAGTAGGTTGGCTCATGAGAAGGTGTGGTACCCTTTCCCATTGTACCGGCATGGTACATCTTCCTATTGTTAAGAGTCGTTAGGTAGAGAGTATTAAGAAAAATAGTCCATGTATTATATATGGTATTATTTATTATTATGTTTGATAATATTTTTGGGCCTACGTATAACTAATCCATGGATTAGTTATACACCATAAATGGTATTATAGGGTGTATAACTAATACTTTCCATTTGATGATATTAGTAATACATATGATTTAATATCATGGGATTAATCTATGCAAAGAAAAAAATATCCCTCAAATCCTTTAGTCATTTTATTTATTTTATGTTTTATATTTATACTAGTAAATTTGTTTAAATAAATTAACTTACAAATTTTATTATTAAGAGAGATTTGTTTGTTTCTAAATAAATCCAATACAAATCAATACAATATTTGAAATATGAGTTGTTTAACATTTACTAATTGAAAAGGCAAATATATCACCACATGGCATTTGTGATATTGATTGAGAGTATTATTTGTTGATATATATATATATATATATATATATCTTCTAATTATTTTTTATTTTAAAAAATCTATAAAATTGCATACAAATTAAAACTACAACTTGTAATTTTTATGTGTAAACGTAGATGGTTTATTCAATGTTACTATCGTTTACTGTCTTATCGGTTTAAAAAGTAGATGATCTATCTTTTATAAATTGAAAATTGATGTTTTGTGAGTGATCACTTTATTAAAATGATAATTATTTGCCGGCACATAATTCAAGTGAGAAAATAGCAAACATGCCGATAAAATTGTTCTTCTCCTAGCTAGTTAGAAGGCCACAAAAAAGTAATATTGTCCGACATTTATGTACCTCGACCCAATTACATAAAATAGAAAATCTCATAATAATTCAAGGGTTTAATTGGAAAGAAGCTTCTTGTAGAGTTTTAATCCAAACACAAGATTAGGTGGGAATCAATAAATCAAACACTTGATAAAAAAAATAAACCTTGCATTACTAATTCATGCATTACTAATCCCTGAGTTATTAATCTTTGTACCAAACGACCCCGTACTGTACCGGTGTGGTATCTATTCCAATCATATGTGTCGGCGTGGACACACAACAAAACCACAATCGCACTAAATAACAATCACACATGTACTTTCAAGTAACACATTCATTGCATGCAAATGACAATACCTTTAATTTCACATCATGTCATTTACATTTTTCCTAATCATATATCATGCATATATTACTACAAAGCAGTTGACAAACATATATAACATAAATGGAAAACAAAGAACAATCTTCTACCTCAAATCAAGCCTTGAAAACTCTAAAGAACTTGAGTTTCCCCTTGTTATAAATACCGACTTGTTCTTGGTTCAAAATAATACATAAACACGACAATCAATGAATAGTGACCCAACAATATCCGGATCATAATCAATTCCTAATACCCAGGCAATTCACATGATCATTTTACCTGATCAAAACTTTTCTCACCATTAATTCAAGTCAAAATCCTTCTCCAAGAATAACACCCTAGATTCTAAGGCTTAAGAGTCAGAGTACAAGTTAGGGGAGTAAGTAACTTACCTTTACCGAAGAAATTGGTGAAAAAACTGAGGAAAGATGCTCTAATCCCTTTTTCTTCCCAACAACAAAGTTGCATAAATTAAAAGGTTTTGAGACTTTTTCTGCACAAAAATCCGACTAACCCCACTATAGCAGCATCACCATAGAGGCCCACCCACTACAATGAGAATTAAAATTTACTCCACTATAGTATCTTGGATGGAGGCAGAAACTTAGAAATCCTCCCCAAAGTCCCCATTTCACAACACATCTTCGAAACTTGACAATCTATACTAACCTCTTTACATCTTCGACATACCACCCAATTCATTTTTGAATTGTCCTAGACCCCATCTGGCTCAGATTGTGTTTGATACTGGTCTAGCCTAGAAGTTTCAAGTTACTACCCAATTTTTTTTTATTTCAATTATTTTCACCATTGGTCTATCCATAATGATCGGAAATGGCCGTTATATATTTATTGTTGAAGAAGAGATATCCTTCAGGTGAGTAGTTAATCAAATGTAATAAAAAAATTGTAGTTAATGGTAGGGGACGACTATTCGCCCATTTATGGGCGAAGTGTCTGTTATGGTCTGTGTTACTAGGAGGATTATTTTGGTATGTGGTGCCAAAAAATATCCATTTTGAAAAAAAAATAGTTAATATTACTTTTTTTAATGTGGTATAAATCTCTTCACCATTTTTTATATATTTTTTTAATTATGTTATCTTAACATGATTATGTGAATTGATTGAGGATAAGAATGTTTTTTAGGGAGGGAGGGGGATGTGGAGGAGGTAAATCTTCTCTTTATAACAGAGTTATTTTAGAATTTGAATCAAACTATTCAAATATTCATTTTAGTATATAAAGTTTTTTACAATAAAATCAAGACAATATATAAGGCCTCTTGTTTCTAATTATCTTTACATCATTAATTTTATTAAGACACTCTTGTATGAATTGGTCAAACTGAATATTATCAAAACTGATATCTTTTATGATTATTGTATTTCTAATGAAAAATTATGACTTTTGAAAAAAAAAAAACATTTATTTTTTGTATTATGGATGATCTTAAAGTAAATAAAACAAAAAAAAAAATTGTACTCGTGTGAATCAGGAAAAACTAGTGAGAATAAATATGTTATTCAATTTCATTAAACTTTGTTCTTTCTCTTAGGATCAAACATTTATTCTTAATTCCACCTTCAATTTAATCACATGAGTGATTTATTAAGTCTATTAAGTCTTGATTTCTATGTACTATGCGTTCGTTTTCCAAGTGACCTTTCATAATTTACAAATTTTATTGTTGAATTAACACTTCTAATTTTTGAAGACTGTGTGTGATCTATTTTTCCAAAGATCTCCTATTCTAATAAAATCTGTGTATAATTTGGTTGAATCGTGTCAATCTTTATCTTGGAGGTGTTCGATTGTACTCACATATTAGTCTTGACTTTCCGTAGTGATTTAATAGATTGAAAACATATTAATCAATCATATAGAAAATAGAATTGTCTAAACACAATCATTACACACTTTTCTGGATTCTTCACAGGCCCACAAACATCATCAGAAAGTGATAGATTTGATCACAATGAAACTAACAGATTTAACAAATTTTATAAATTACAGCATCTACTCATTCTCTCTACTATATTTCTCAATATATATCTATTAGAGATGTCTTTCATGTCCTTTTCTTCCATATTCTTTACAATTGCACATAACATTCAAAAAAATTATTTCACCACTTTCGTCATTTTCACAAAGATATTAAGCATCATCTTATTTCTTGGGACATTGGGGTTTAGGGGTGTGAAATTGGTGGGATCACATCTTATATGACTTAATTAAACAGGTAATGAATAATATATATATGATTATAATAAATATAATGAGTATATTGCATTTGTTAAATTACATTATTAGATATTATAGAAAAAAAGTATTTTAATATTATGTTATTATAACTTTTGAATATTTAATTCTATTAAATTTTATGGCTTGCAATAGTTGTTGAATGACATTTTAAAAAAAATTGAAAATTAATTTAGCCATATAGAAATCGAAGAGAAATTAAGACGATTTTAAAAAGTCTAATTTTGATTTTGTAATATAAAATAAATAAAAATTGATACGGTATAATTATTTAAAATAATCGACCAGGTTTGGACTATTGACACTCTTGCCCGACATCCACATACTCAGTCGATGACAGTCCATGCCAACCCTAAACTTGTGAGTTATCCAACTACCATGTATGCTACAAATTTCATATTGATTGACTCGAGAACATGCTTGATACATGTAATTATTGTGGGTGTGAGTTCCATGAGTGAATTAGGTTTGTGTACTGTATTATTGTTGAGCATATTTGTTGTGGATATATTTGTATATTGTCTTATTTTACTAAGTTTCAATTTTTTATTTTTGTATTTCGTACATTGGGAGCCAGCCGATGATTTCACTAGTACACTGTAATTTTGTGTAATGATATTGTACTTGTTCTTTTTTACTAAGCACATGACATATTTTAGCGGCTGCTATGCGACCTCAGCTATGAGGTTGATGCTTTCTAAATTCAAGGGTGAGCTGCTCTAGATTCCTTTGTTTTCTTTAATCCATCTTTTGGACTACTTTTTTTTCTGTTTTGGAGTTGCATCCCATATTCGATACTACATAAATGTTTTAGTATACAACTTTTAGGTTCTAGGGGGGTTAATTCTGCAATGTTTTGTTGATTTTATTTTGGGATTTAACTTTTTTTTTAACAAAAGGATAAAAATGGACCCAAGATTTTATTTGACCAAAAAAAAAAAAAAACACAATAACAAAAACCCAATATATATGTGTCCACGTGGTCATCATAAATATTGCATCATTATAAATAGTAATATGTCCACGTGGGCACATATATACCTTTAAAATACACTATTAAATAATGCAGACGGGTAAAAGGTCCTTCATAAAGTTTGATATCGTAACAACAATTTCGGCCAAAGTTGAAATATTTTTCAGACCCTTTTCCCTTAAAATAATTTTTAGAACTTATAGGTATAAATCATATATTTTTTTTAAAATCAAATATTTCTCCCAAAATTTATGGTGAATATAGAAATAATTTTATTTGTTAATATACAATATGGAAATAATTCTATTTGTTCTGTTGATTCTTCTCCCTAAGTTTTCTTCATGATTCAATGGTCGTTAATAGTATATTTCTCAAACATCAATATTGAGTGGACCTTCTTGAGAATTAATTGATTTTCATGTAAAGAGAATTTTGTGAATTTTCTTGAAGTATTTGATAGTCAAGAAGAGTTCGACTACATCTTGATCTCTTTGTGAATAGTTCATCAATTTAAGAAATTTTTGAGATGCCTCTTTAAGGGAATATATTAGCCTTTATATATACGTAAATTAAGATTTATCATAAAGTAACCCCCAAAAACTCTAATTAAAATTAAACTCATCTTAAAGAATCTCACAAAACTTCAATGTATACAATATACTTCGATCAAAAGTATTTGGAATTAGTCTTGACATAAAACTTCATTAAAAAAAAGTATGATTTAGCCATGCAGAGTCTACGGCTTCAATAAAAATGTTCGAAATGATCTTGACAAACCACACCAAATGTCTTAAGTTCGCTTTCACAAAAATACATTTGAAATGAAAATGTTTTGAGTCAAACACAAATTTTCAACTTTCGATCATATACCTGAAGTAAATCTCAAAACAAGTGAATTTATCAAAAAATTAACTTTAAATATAAATTAAATAGCGATCCCAAAAACGAATATTTTACGTCAACTACGGTCCATAGACCCTCAAGGTGCATCGACTGGCAATACCAACCATCCATTTTTCCCACGTGAGCCCACATACATATTTGCGTTGTTTTAACGCTATAATATTAATTTCAACTCATTGACTTCTTAATTAAAAACCTACTAAAACAAGGACCACAAAGGTTACAAAAGAATATAAAATCTATTTGTACTTCGATACAAAAAAAATGATAATTTTATCATATTATTATTTTTTAAATATAATATTTTGATAAATATTAAATGATAAATTATTTTTTAATTTTTCAAATTGGATAAATCGGAAAGTAATATTAAACAAGTAAAAATAAATTCGTGAATTGTTGTTGATTTAATTCGTACCGTCCAATTCTGTGTACCTCAATATTCAAGGTGAGTATTTGTATGAAATGTTCACTTACTTTTGTTTTCCAAATTTACATATCACTCTTTTAAATTAATTTTAAAAAGAGTTACACCTTTTTTATACTTAATAATAATTTTATATTATTGTTTTAATTTTATTGAAATAATTTATAGCTAAAAATAATAAATTTTAAAAAACTCTCTCCTATTTTTTTTTATCAAAAGAAAATTTCATACTCCATAAAATATCATTCATATATAGTAAAACCTCACTAAATTAATACTCGGTTAATTAATAATCTCTCTAAGATAATTATTTCTTCCGGTCCCGACTTGGGCCAATGGAAAAGATCACTCATTTCGATAAGATAATATATTTTCACAAGTTCCTTATATAAATATATGATTCCATTAATATTATAAATTAATAATTCTTTAAATTTAAAAATATATCTAAGAAAATTTAGTGAAATATGATTCTATTATGTTTTGTTTTTTTGTTAAAATTTAAACCTAGTTGAAGCTCATCTCTAACTTTTCTTATTGCATCCAAACAATTCGATGTTTTCTTTTCTAATTGCACCATAAAATTGTAAAGAGTTCTAGATGCAAGTGTTTCCTTACGCATAATTGGTTTCAAAGGTATTGTATCATCTTCAACTTTATCATCAACATTGTTTTTCCAATGATATCCACAATTTGTTCTAGGCTCGGGACCTCTGGACATGTATTATTTTCTCCCATCCAATAGGTTATTAACGTCCATTTTATTGCAGTTTCCGAGATCATTTATCATAACCTCAAGTTCATGAATGACGTTTTCACAAGTGGACTTTCAAATTCCTTGAGATTTCTTCCATGAACAATTTTTTCAGTGTCAAAACACTCTGTAAATTAATAAATATTAATTTATTGATTAAATAATACCTCTATAACATAATAATATTTTATGATCCCGCCTATATTAATTTAGAGAAGTTTTACTGTAATAGAGACCAAGAGAGTAATAATAATTTTTTTTTATTAAGATAGAAATGCGGAGAAAGACATGCAAACATCTCGCATTTTCTGATTTGGTGTATAATATCCTAACCTATTTTTTTAAAATTATTTTTGCTGCAAAAGATATAATATCTATATATAGAATAATAAACACCTTCTTGAAGAAATTTATTTTCGTTCAATATTTTAACCAATTTAATAAATAAATGAAATATATTATCCATACAGTTTACAACTTAACTGTTGGCAACTCAATGTTTTATAACTTCAATTTATTACTGATTTTTGTTTGTCCTCATTTTTTCACTCGTGTTTGATGCCTATATTAAAGCCTGATTAAATATTATTTTACAATTTAAATATTTAATAACTAACATAAAGTGACGCAACCTTATCAGTTTGTTTTCCAATTTCTTATCCTGATATCTCTAATTTTACATTGAAGCCTAACTAATTTAATTTTGTGTTGTCTATAACTCATTTTGGAAAAAACACTTCATATAAAGAAAGGATCAATCCACAGTGTCAATACATATTTGTATATAATAAATTTCCACTTGCAAATGATTAAATAGTATTTATAAATTAATAGAGTACTATTTTATGAAGTATTTCAAGTAAAATTATAATTTTCATTCACACTTTAAAATCAGATTAATGCTCAGTTTCAACTACAATTTCAAATGCTAATTATATTTCCTGATCGAAAAATCTTAATAACTCAATTAATTGACTATTTAAACTTTTATTTTATTAGTGAAAGCTCGATTCTGTCTTATAATCCCTTCTGCAAAACCCAATATTTTAAAAAATATTTTTTTAATTTCCAACTTGTATCACGTATCTTGACCCTAAATTTTTTTGTTCCCAAGAAAATCTCTCTTTAAAATGGCAGCGCAGCCAACAAAGCTTCAAATACTTAGCTTCTTTTTGTTGTTTTTTGAGATAAGACTTGAGACAACAATGTCTGCAGGTATTGCTCGTGGCCGTCTTGCTGAAGAACGCAAAGCTTGGCGCAAGAATCACCCCCATGTTTGATTTCTCTCCTCTTTTTCACTTTATATAGATGAAAAACTCAAATTTTTTTCCATGTATTTCTTAATTTTAGTGCTTTTTTGGTCTATTGATTTCAAGATTTTGATGTTTTTGTTTGGTTGTTGTGTAGGGGTTTGTGGCTAAACCTGAGACACTTCCAGATGGGTCAGTGAACTTGATGGTGTGGCACTGCTCTATTCCTGGTAAAACAGGGGTAAAATTTCAATTTCTCATTAACCCCATCAATGTTTTAGTTAGTTTATCTTCTTGTTTTTCTTGTTAGGATTTAAAGATTTCAACTTTCTCACAAAATTTGTTGATTAGAGTGTGTGATCAGTTAAAGGGTCAGTCAATTTGATTCCTTTTGTTGAATAACATCGGTTTTCTTATTTCTGGATTGAAGCCTTTGGAAAGGCATCAATTGTAGCTTCTGATGTTCTGGGTTTTCTTGGACATTATGCTTAATTAAGACGCTGCAAGATTTTTGATGTGTATGTTGATCGCGATACTGCTATCAGAATCAGCCTCTCTACCTCACTTCTGAGGTAGAGGTAAGGTCTACGTATACTCTACCCTCCCCAGACCTCACTATGTGGGACTACACTAGGTATGTTGTTGTTGATGATGATTCTGATCGTGATACTTCTCAAAATTGAATAGCTTTTAATGATTTTGAACCATCTATGTATATTCTTAGTAGTGTGCGAATGAAGCTTTAGCCAATGCCTTGGTGACTTTGGAATTCACATTTTTTCCTTGAATTTCTTAGTAGCTTTGAGGAAATGGTTTCTTGTTGTTTTGGTAAATTTCAGCAAGTATAGTATACTTTGGGGTGCATTATGCATACATTTTACCATATTGGTGTTGCTTCTATCATATTTGTGAACAAGAGTCTAAGGGCTTTAGATGAGGTTTCGATGAGTTGCTGGTATTTCTGTCACTACGCTATGCCTCGTGGTTTTCCACATTAGTTTGAAATCTTTACATCAAGTCAATATATGACTATATCACTATTATGATTAGGATTTGTTGTTCCGTCATACTTAGGAAACAAGTTTTGTTGGCTGCAAATGGAAACCAAATGTCCAACCGTTTTGTTGGTTAACTTAATTCTCATTTTTCATTTGAAGGAAGTGAACTCATTCAGCCCTGTCTGAAATGGATAATAAGTTTTAAAAATTAACTACCTCATATATATGTAGAACATGATAGTAGCAAGTAGGGGCGGATATAAGAAGGGCTATAGGGTGTCACGTGACACTGCTTCCTTGAGAAAATTTACTAAATGTGGATGTACGATTAGAAGGGAAAAACAGATAAAAGAGATATATACTGCAAGGTGACACTTCTTAAGCAAAAGTTGCGCGTAGCTCAGTTGGTAAGACTTTGAATTTTTAAAGCCGAGATCACCGGCTCAAACCTGCATAACCTCATTTATACAATTTTTTTTGTTTTTTTAACCTTCTTCCTCACTTTAGCACGGAGTACTTATTATTTTATATTCTTTTCCCCTTCTTTCTCACTTTAGTACTACTTATTATATTTTGAATACATTTAAAAAAAAAGCTCAATCAAAATAAGTTATCAGTATTTTTCTTTTATTTTTTTATAAGAGGTACATATATATATATATATATAAGTACGCCACTGGTAGCAAGTGTTTTAAGATACTTTAATATATGACATGAGATTTTTTGAAGTGTTACATCATGGTATTCATTTGCTCTTAAGCGGTAAAAAGTGGATAAACTACATTTAGGGATGAGAACTTTGTGGACACATTTATTGTTACAATTCTCAAAATTAAAAAAATTGTGGATTCAGATGCTTGTACGATTTGAAATCACATTGTCGAAGCAACTAGCTTCATTTTCCTTATCATTCTAAACTACCAATGATTTCAAGAAGATGGTTGCACTACCACCTTTAAAATAGACGTTCGATTAATTATATGAAATGTAAGGTAATAAAAATTAAATGCGTATCTATAATTCGTTGATTCTATAATCTCGATAAAATGTCATTGAATTTACAAAAAGTGGTTAGAAGTTTATCTTGTTGAGACTAAGAAGCAAGAACTGGTATTGTTCGATTTATTTAAAATTAAAATTTTGAAGCTTTTGTCTGACTTTGAGTCTTGCAAGCAGGAAGTAGATTAAGAATATTAAGGTCTAAAAGAACTTTTAAATCTTCATTATGAGTCAAAACTAAATTGAAGTAATACTGATATATGTACAGTTTTTGAAATTTCTTAGAGGATTATTTTTCGGTCTTACTGTACATACTCCAATCTTGAAACTAAATGAAATTTGAACACAACACGATACTTTTCCTTACCAGTTTCTTGAATAAGCTTTACTTGTTGAGAGTGAAATTGAATGTTCATAATAGGTCTGACTATTTAAAGCTAGATTGAGAAAATAGATTGAGTTGAGCTAAGTAATATAACTTATGGAAGCAAATGACTGTTATATACAAATGATCAAATGGCTGATGCTCCTTAATTTTTTCCTTTTCCTCTTGATTTGTTTTGTTTTTCATGTTCTCCTGTTTCATGTAACCGTAGTTGTATTATGGAACAATTATGATTAATAGAAAAGTGTTGGGAACTGTTGTCTTCATAGAAATAGATTCTTTGTTTTGAAATCTCAAGCTACTAGCAAATGTTCTCTTTCTTGTAGCCTATTGCATGATGATATTTGTAAGAAGGTAACCATAGCACTAGAGTTCTTAACAATTTTAAAAAACGCAGTACAAAAGGTAGCATTTGTTTGTTTTATCCACTACCTAAATTCTAACAGGATCTTGAATTTGTTTTGGATAATAATATTTCTAACTTTGGTATTAAAGAAGTACCAACACTTTACTATAATGATGACACCGAGGATGAGATTCAAGATAATGAAGGGATTCGTTAGCATATGGGACTAAACTTAGGACAAAGAGAGAGAAAATATAAAAGATGTTTTTTTTAAAAGCAAAAGTTATCTAGAGAAAAGAATACCAAAGAGGGGTTTGATTTCCTAACTCCAAGGACAATTTTTTTCCTTTGCATGCACACCTTATCACCCTGGGGGCCCAAGTTACATATATGTAAGTTCGTAAGAGTTGTACCAGCATTATACATGGTACGGGGGAGAGCGTGGGTACATGTGAACCCAAAGTCCTCCATGTGGGTTGCTATTGTCTAGCGGTACATTGACATTAGCAACCTTTCACATACTGTATATATATATATATATATACACACGCACGCACACACACATTAATGTTAGGAAAGAGAATTCTTATTTATGGAAATTTTATTTGTGGCAATATGCAGTATGGATTTAGGGATGGCAATGGGGCGGGGCGGAGCGGGTTAGTGTTTTTGCGGGGGTGGAGCGGGGCGGGTACATAAGGTTTTTGAAGAAAAACATGCGGGGTGGGGCGGGTATGTGGGTTGGGGAGTTTTTTAAAAATCATAAATATGTTCAAGAATTTTTGTTGTAGTACGTAACTGGAATAGGTAAGGACTTTGAGTATATCAAAATTGTTCTGGGAAATCGGGGGGCTAGTCAAGTAATGTCATAATTGTTTTAATGCATGGCATAATTATCATTAACTCATACTTAAGTATTAATTTCACTCCCCTCTAATTCAACAAACTTTAATAACTCTTGTATAATTAATAGAGTACATCACTAATCAAATCTATATATAAAAGGAAAGAAAAAGCTGGCAGAGGACTTAAGCTTAGTTTAGTGCTTCAGTTAATGAACTATATATATTCTTCAACTTGGATTGTAAAATGAAGATATATATATTATTTCAACGTTAGCAGTAAAGAGAGAATCTGGTATATTTCTTTTAATTAAAAAAAGGAGTAAATTATGCGGGGAGAGTTTATGCGGGGTGGAGCGGGGGCGGGGCAAAAACATAAAATTGTGCTATGTGGGGCGGGGCTGAGCGGGGCAAAGTCTTTGCGGGTTTATGCGGGTTTGCCCCACACCCGCCCCGCACCGCCCCATTGCCATCCCTATATGAATTCCACTTATACTTTGTGAATTTCCCCCTCCCTCCTTTGAAGCATTTCAAGTCTTTCGGATGCTTGTTACAGCATTTTGCCCAACATTAACAAAACCATTAAACTTATCAGCAAAAAACATTAAACTTATATGTTAAAAACAAGGATCCATATGATGTGTCAAACATTGCCTTTTCTGATTCTCAACCGTGTACCTTTATAGTAGGAGTTTCTTTGGTCACTAACAACTTTTGAGTACATGCAGACGGATTGGGAAGGTGGTTGTTATCCAGTTACGATTCACTTCAGTGAAGATTATCCTAGCAAACCACCAAAGTGCAAATTCCCACAAGGTTTCTTCCATCCGAATGTGTATCCATCAGGAACAGTTTGCTTGTCGATCCTCAATGAAGACAGTGTATGTGGAATGTGCCATTTCTCTGTACTATTTCACTTCTTGTTTTCTGTGTTTACATTCTGACGGCTGTTAGTTGTGTTTTATCATCTGCAGGGTTGGAGACCAGCCATTACAGTGAAACAGATACTCGTTGGCATCCAAGACCTGTTAGATCAGCCAAACCCTGCTGATCCTGCTCAAACTGAAGGGTATCATCTCTTTATTCAGGTAAGTTTGGTTTCCTCAAATCAAATATTATTGCATTTGTCCCAAATCAATTGTCTTACCCTCAATTCTGAATATTTCCAAATCGATTCTTCTTGAAATGGCAAAAATATGTTTTGTACTCTCCAATGTATTTTCTATATGACATCCCGAAAAAGGTAGTAACTACACATTTAAAGTTTCAACCATGTGTGGAACCTTTTTCAATAATAATGTGTGATGTACATGAGTGAATATATAGAGCGTCTAACTTAAGAGTTCTACAGTTACACAAGTACAATAACGAAACCAACACAAACTAGGAGATAAGAGACTAATCCTAGTTGGACTATAAACGCTGTAAATATCATCTGTCTTTATTCCCCCCTAAGTTGAGCAGGGTGCTGAACTACTGTCAACTTGTTCCTTAAATCAAGAAAACGAGACTTTGACAAGGGCTTGGTGAGCACATCAGCAACTTGATCATAAGTACTCACATATCGAACTGAAAGTGACTTAGCACGAACCTTATCCCGAACAAAATGGAAATCAATTTCCGTATGTTTTGTAGGAGAGTGGAAAATGGGATTAGCTGTCAAGTAGGTAGCACTAAGGTTATCACACCAAAGGATAAGTACAGCAGATGTGAAGCAACCTATCTCCCAAATAAGGAATTTAACCCATGTAATTTCAGATGTCCCGATACTTAGCCTCAGTGCTGGACCTAGAGACAGCTCGTTGCTTCCGTGAAGACCAAGAGATCAAGTTATCACCAAGGAATATAGCAAGACCAGTGGTGGATTTTCGATCATCCATGTCTCCCCCCCACCAATCCGAATCAGAATATTCGTGAAGCAAGTTATTTGAAGTTTGTTTGAAGAACAAGCCATGGGAAGCAGCAGCTTTAACATAACGTAAAATACGTTTCACAGCCATCTAGTGAACATCCAGGGGACAATTCACGAATTGGGATACTTCGTTCACAGCATAAGCAACGTCTGGTCGAGTAAAAGTGAGGTACTTAAGCGCCCAACAGTGCTGCGAATTAAAGTTGGATCATCGAAAGGGACACCAGAAGTAGAGGGTAGCTTCGATGCAGGTTGCATGGGCGAACAAACAGGACTACAAGCAGCCATATGTACTTGATTAAGAAGGTCCTCAACATATTTACGTTGAGACAAAAATAATCCCTCACCGGTCCAGGTTGCTGTAATGTCCAGAAAATAAGAAAGAGTGCCAAGGTCACGAACAACGAATTGGGACTGATATACCCATTAACAATATATCATCGACATATACCAAACAGAACAACTTATCAGTAGCAGTAGACATGTAGAATAAAGAGCTATCAGTCTTGGAACCCAAGAAGCCAAGAGAGAAAAGTGCATCAGTTATTCATTTGTTCCACATACGAGGTGCTTGTTTCAGACAGTAAAGAGAGCGTTTCAGCATACAAACATGATCAGAACGAGATGGATCAACGAATCCAGGAGGTAGCGACATATAAACAACCTCATCTAAGTACCCATGGAGGAACACATTTGAAATGTCCAGTTGTGTGATATTCCAACCTTTAGTCACAGCTAAGGAGAGTAACAATCTGATTGTTGTTGCCTTGTTGGCTTTACCACCGGACTAAATGTGTCCACAAAGTCAATCCCAGGACGTTGATGTTACCCCTTAGCAACTAAGCATGCCTTATTGCGATCTAGAGACCTGTTAGATTTCAACTTTGTTTTGAACACCCAATGACAACCAATAGCATTCTGAGAAGATGATGGAGGTACAAGTTCCCAGGTGCCATTCTGAATCAAAGCATTATACTCGGCCATCGCACAACGCCAATGGTTATCCTTAGCAACTTGTGAATAACAAGTAGGTTCCTCACTAGAATGGGTAATCGCAGACAAGGAAAATGGAAGCTTAGGTTTTAGCGTGCCTGTTTGAGTACGAGTAACCATACGCTGAACAGGAGATAGTGGAGCCGGAGATGAATTAGGTATCAGATGGGGCAGTAGGTACGACAGTTTGAGAGAGGTCAACACTCAAGGGAAGGCCATCATTATGATGTGATGGAGTTAATACAGATGGTAGCGGGGAGCTAGGTAGTGGTGAGTGTATTTTTGTTTCAGTTGAAGGTTGGTGTAAGATTGCACTAGGTGATGATAACAGAGAAGTTATAACATCTGTCTCAGAGGAAGCATGGGGTGTTGGTTGTGAAGGAAACATGGGTAGTTGTAAAGTTATTGGCTCACGGATAGAATTGGTCAATGATCTAGGCACCTGTGCATCCTGCAAGGAAAATGGAAATACATGTTCATCAAATATGACATGACGAGATACAAAAAAATTTCCAGAAGCACGATCAAAACATTTATACCCCTTATGAACTTTACTATATCCTAAGAAAATACAGGTTTAGATCTAGGTGACAATTTGTCCTTTGCGTAAGGACGAAGCCAAGGAACACGAAGACAACCAAAGACACATAATAAGGAGAAATCAGGATCTGAAATAGAACACAAAAAGGGGATTGGTGTTTTAGCCGTGGTGTAGATAGTCTATTAATAGTATAGACGACTGGTTCAAAAGCATTAGCCCAAAAACGAGAAGGAACATTAGAATGATGCAAGAGTGCTCTCCCTGTTTCAACAATATGCCTATGTTTTCTTTCGGCACAACCATTTTGTTCAGGAGTATAGGGACAAGAGGATCGCTGTGTAATCCCATTGTCACGTAAATATTGAGTCAAGGCTTGAAACTCGCCTCCCCAATCAGCTTGAAAAGATTTAATAGATAACCCAAAATATTTTTCAACAATAGTACGAAATTGGATAAATATAAAAAGAACTCCAGGCTTGAAACGAAGAAAGTAGATCCAAGTATATTTACTAAGTGATAAAAAGAAGAAGACATAATATAGATAGCCATCATTGGAAACAACCGAAACAGGGCCCCAAACATCTGAACAAATTAAATCAAGAGGGGCAGATGCCTTAAAAGTAGACTCACTAAATGGGACTTTATGACTCTTACTAACAGGACATGTAGTGCATAAACTAGATGATATACTAGACGCTAAAACAGCCGTGGGTAATGCTCGACGAACTGTAGGATAGGATGCATGCGCCAGACGAGCATGCCAAACACCAAGAGAAGCAACAAAGGAAGCTAGTGAGAGTAATTTTGTCACTGGAAGAGAATAAAGTCCATCCCTACTCGGGCCGGTGTGCAGTATTCTCCTTGTTACCAAGTCCTTAATCAAAAAATGGTGAGGAAAAATTCAACAGAAACATTGTTAGACTTAGCAAAAGAACTAATAGAGTTCAAGTTTTGAGTAGAAGTAGGAACGTGTAGAGTATTATCAAGTTTAATTTTTTTATAAGAAGCAGCAATGAAACATTTACCTATGTGAGATATGGTTAGTCTAGAACCATTACCTAGAGTGACTTCCTCAGGACCTTGATATTCATAATGAATAGCAAGGTTATCAAGATCAGAGGTAAGATGATGCGTTGTACCACTATCCATCAACCAATTCTGTGTAGGTGAGCTTTGGGTGTTGGCTAAATTTGAGTCAGGGCGACCGGATATTCTTATTCCATTAGGAGTTTTAGGTGAGGGACAGTCTCGTGCAACATGCCCTTTGCCTTCACAATTGTGACAAATAATCGTTGGCATGTCTGAAGGTATTGGATTAGAGGGCTGGTAGGAAGCACGATTCTGAGTCGACTGAGAGAATCCTTGATTCTGATAGCGTCCATGACCTCGATTACCTCTTCCTCCTCTCCCACGACCACGATTCGGAGTGAATGAACTATGTGTAAACTGTGTTGTTGGTGCAATAACAGTAAGAGCTTCATCTCTTTTTAATTGTCGTTCTTCATTCAACAACAATCCATATAAAGCGTAAAAAGAAATCTCCTCTTGACGTGATTCGAGTGATCTTGTGAAAGGATGATAAGTTGGTCCTAATCTATCAAGAACAAATTCGACCAAATCATTATTGGAAATCGGATGCTGCAAAGCGGCGCTTGGCCAACCTATATGAAATTCCCTTTGCCTTTATGATATAGGACTCAATACTTGCATTCTCTCTTTGTAAATTATGCAACTGAGCTTTTAACTCACGAATTTGTGGCCTTGAACCGGAAAGCAGTCACAAGTTTAGTCCACGCTTTTCCAGCAGTTTCAGCACTAACTAGTTGAGGTAATATACCTTCAGTGACTGAGGCAACGATCCAACTTAGGACAAGTTGATCTTCTCTTACCCAAGAACTATATGCTGGGTTGGGTTGATTGTTATCCAGAAGCCGTTCTGGAATCACCTCATCACCTTCAATATGATAATCAAGACCACAACCCTTAATCATAGGAAGAAATTGTCTCTTCCACAACAAAAAAATGGAGGATGTAAGGCAGTTGATGGGCAAGGTCGGGAGAAGGAAAGCCAGTAGCAAAGGAATTACGTGTAGTGGGAGATGTTCCCGACGGAGCAGAGGAATCACCTGTCATTGCTGCTTAAATTGTGTGCGTTAGATTTTTATTTATTTTTGGTTGTTTAAACCTCTTAGGGCTCTGACACCATGTAGAACCATTTTCAATAATAATATGTGATGTACATGAGTGAATATATAGAGCGTCTAACTTAAAGAGTCCTACGGTTAGACAAGTACAATAACGAAACCAACACAAATTAGGAGATAAGAGACTAATCCTAGTTGGACTATAAACGCTGTAAATATCATCTGTCTTCACCATGGACCCATATTTCATTAAAATACACTAAATTTGATAGTTTAGACTGATAATTGATAACCATAGCGGATCATATGAGACAGTTTAATAGGGGACAGAGACTACAAATTTAACCACCTTAAGCAGTGTAGGCCACCACTTAGTATGGGAGTACTACTCCCGGAATGGTAAAGTGTTCCCATAGCTTTTATTGTTGGCACTATCAGCTAGTGTACTTATATTATTCATGTCTCGCTTCCCACTGATTGTTTCAATTTCAAATTCTGGAACTGTTCGATGGAAATCAGGAGTTTGGTACTGCCTATATAAAGTTGACGACAATAAGATTTAAGTAATTAAAAGTAGGCTATCTATTATAGCTTAAACTTTTAGATTGGATGGTCATACACTTCAGAGCAGGCCAAGATCTTGGGGTTGGGTCTGAGTGTCATCACTATCGATTATCAAAATAATAAATAATAATAATTTTCATGTGTTTGGCCCATGAAAAAAGAATCAATGCTTGCTTGTCAAGGGACGTGTTTGAAGACAACATAATAAAGTATTAAAAGTTTGATGTCTTCAATCGTTTAAGCTTTATTTTTAAATGAGATGATTACACTCATGGTCACATTTATGCAGGATGCTATTGAGTACAAGAAGCGGGTTAAGCTGCAGGCCAAGCAATATCCGCCTCTGGTGTAGTCTAAATAATGTTCGTATAAGCATGTGTATGTGTGTGTTCTAATGCAAACTTCAAAGTAAGCTGTTCATAGCGTACTGATAGCTGACACTGTTCTGGCAATATATGCTGATTAGTTTTGTTGCAGCAGCGAAGTGAATCGTTATTGTTGGAATTTATACCTGATTCTGCTTTTCATTGTTCCTAGTTATCATATATGTGTGTGTTAACATGCAAAGCTATAATTGTTTCAGACGATTGAAACATGTCATTGTTAATTTCTTTTGTGATATCAGAGTTCATCTTCTATTCCTAATTTATTGATCTCATTATGTATACTTTATGTTCTGGTCCTAAGTCAGCTTCCTCCTTCATTTTACCTTTTTATGATAAGAAACTTTTTCCAAGTGTAAGCCATCAAGAACCATTGTTAACTGACGAGTCCTTTGCATCATATTACTGAGCTCGTTATTTTCTTTTACATCGTGGGTTGTCGCAACACTAAGAGTAGTTGCACGGATTCAAGATGTGAAAATAGTCTCTTTAGAAATACAAAGTGAAGTTGGGTACAACAGACCCAATGTGATCTTATCTTTCCATGGAAATGATCTCAAAGTGAATAGAAGAAAAATGGCTTTTTGGATTTCCTTGTGTGTAATCCCAAATGTATCTTCTATGTAAACTAGATGGGTATGACCCGTGTCCAACAAATTGTATTTTTAAGCGGTGGATGTTTTGTATAGTCATTGAGTGAAACCTTCAAGACGGAAAAACTAAAACTACGCATTTTTTGCCAGCAGAATTCATATACATTAATCTGTCCTATATGAGTGTCTTCATAAGTTTTTGAAATGTGCATATCAAAGCTACCTTGCTAATTTATCAATGTAGGTTCGTTCATATCCATATAAACTTTTCATGGCTCAATCATTTCTCAGCTCTATTTTCAAAAAAGTTGGTATATCATCTTTGCTTGTACAATTTGTTTATGCAGTAAAAGAAGTATAGAAATTACACATTGAGAGAAAACAAATCAATCTCCACAATGAATTATACTTTCCTTTTCTCCATTTTATACTCATAAATTAAATGAATGTCCACGGTTAATTGCAAGTCAATAAGATTCTTGTGTATTGTCGCATTTTGCAATCCTAGTTGTTGTAGTTTTGATATACCACAAAGAGCAATTTTATAACTTGTCACTCTAGAACTATTATTTGATGCGCTGCATACTGTCCCTTTTTGCTAACTCAAAATCACTTTAAAACAATACTTAAGAGATAAAGCAATCAAAATTGTTTGTTGCTTTGGCACACTTTGATATAGGGAACCTTAAAAAATATTTGTCACCTTCTAGCTCTTCAACTTCTTCAACATGCAACACATAGAGAGGAATTGATGCATAATATATATTATATATAAAGAGGAGGCAGATTTCAATAGGTTCATTCAAGTTCGTTTGTGTAGAGAAGAATAAAACTTTGTGCAATTTTCTTTTGTTCCTTCGAAACATTCTAAATTTTAATAGTCATGTTGTACGTTTCTCTTCTGATCCAACGTTCTGATAGGTAGCAATATATGTAAATTCATCTCTGCTCCAACTTCTAGTGGGAACCTGCAAGTTTCTTTCACATTCCTTAACTTCATTGGATAATGTTGCAACAATTTTGCAGCCTCCATAAATCAAAAGGAATCATTAGCAAAAAAAATAGTAGCTATATTTTATCAACCAACACATGTAGACATTCTAATACATAGAAGAGGCTACAAGCAGGCAACAGTTCGTCAACATGCCTGCTTGTAGCCAGGGGTAGTTTAGTAGTTTCATTGTTTCTTTTTTAATTTTATCTTTTATCACTTTTTATATATATTAAAAAATTATGTAAAAGTATTATAAATCATAATAATTAATAATTTAAAATATTTGAAAATATATAATAAGTTTTCGTTAACTCTCAAAATTTCATTGATACCGCATAAATTGGGATAAAGAAAGAGAGAGATATTATATAAAATACGTAAAATATATTTATCAAAAACAATTTAAAAAAAACTGATTGACTTTTGAAATTTCATTTGTATCACATAAATCAGCACAAAGGGAATAATATATATTATGTGAAAATTATGTAAAAAATACTCTAAATCACAATAATTAGCAACTTAAGAAATCTCTCTCTCAACCAATACAAAATATTAATATCCCACATAATTTGCATAAGAAATTCTAAATTAATTTATTCTTCTTGTAACTTTAAATTTTTAAAATCGTTTTCCCCATTAATTAGAGTCTCACCCTTCTCTTAAGCCAGTGGATATGTTTGGAAATGATACATCTCTGTTACATGAAAGTAAATAAATTATAATTATATTTAGCTCTTAATAATTATATATCAAGTATAATATTTGGTGGAAATCAATTAAAATTAAAATTTAGAGGTTATTTTCTTTTTAAAATGATATAAAATACAAGTTCATATAAATCGAAACGGAGGGAGTCGTATTTTTAAAATGAAATATATATGTGGTATTATTAGAAAAAAATTTCACATCTATATTTAAAAAAAATCTTTTGTCTTCCTTATATTAATTTGTGCATATATGTGGAGTTTTTAAGATTTGAACTTTTTAATATAGAAATATAATGATTAGAAACTTTAGTACTTTCTTTTGTTTTAATATTTTTTGTACTTTTTTTAAAATTTGTTATATATTTGAAAATTGCATTTATTACCAAAAAAAAGAAAATTGCATTAAAAAAAAGCTTGTAACAATTTAAGATATATATACATTTTTTTTAAAAATAGTTAAAAATCATATATGAAATTTGGTTGACTCTCTAATTTCATATCGAAACATAAAAAAGTTACATATATTGTTTGATAATAATGTAAAAAGCAATAGGAATCACAGTAAAATAACAACTAAAAATATGTGAGAATCATATAAGAAATTTCGTTGGCTTTCCTAGAATCACTTGTGTCACGTAAAATGGAACAAAATGAGTAACATATATCATATGAAAATGACATAAAAGGTACTATAAATCACTATAAATTAACAATTTAAAATATTTTAAAAAGAACACATAAAGAAACTTAGTTGACTCTTCAAATTTCATTTGTGTCACATAAATTGAGATAAAAAACTAACATACGTTGGACCCGTGCTGGCGCGGGCACCTAATATGTAGTATTTATACAAGTATCTAAGGAGATAAAATTAAGTCTTCTCATTTGCTTTAGTATAGTGGAGAGAGAATGGTAGAAACTCCCCTGGTCTAACAATAGTTGTCCTTTCTGTTTGGATCATTGTTACCCATTGTATTGTATTGTATTGTATTGTTATCATACATACAATGTTTGTTTTGATTGTTACTTAAAATGTATTGTATTGTATTGTTAAATTTCGTTACGTAACAATGAAAATCCTCATTTTATGGAACAACCGATTTGATGTATTCCCATTGTTACTTAATTTCTTTTTCCAATTATATCTTTACTTAATATTTCATAATACTATTTTACCATTTACCATATATTATTTAATCCCTGTCAAACCTCTCACCCTAAAATAATTAAGAACATTTTAGTAAATTTATAAATTACAACACAGTACGATACAATCAAACCAAACAATAAAAATGTTATTAAACAGTAGCAAACAATACAATCTAGAGAAACATTATATCTACCATACAATACAATACAATACAGTATGAAACAATGGGTAACATTGATCCAAACAGAGTGTAATTGACTTGACACACCTCTTAAAAAATAATAAATAATAGAGGCAATATTATTATATTATCCTTTGACTTTATTAAATTTAATGTTTTGAAAATGTGTTAAATGATAATAGTATTTAATTGCAAGGGTAAAATAGACACAAAATATAAGTTATCTCTAGATTTTTTAAATTAAACAAGTATTATTGGACAACTATTGCTAGACGGAGGGAGTATGTTATAAGTAAGATAAAGGCATAATACATAAATTAGACCCTAAACTTGGCTTCAAATTTTAAGTATGACCTCTAACTTTCATAATGCACAAGTAGGCACTTTAACTATCCAATTCTTAAACAAAAAAACACGCGAATCCAACAGCCAAATTGTGTGATATACAAACGCTCCTACGTGGCTTATTGAGCCACTCAGTGGCTGCCACGTAATTAAAAAATTACATGTATTTTATAATTAAAAAAAAGAAGAAATTAAAATACAAAAGGGTAGGGTCATTTCCGCTTTTTTTTTTTTTTTTTTTTTTATTT
>JAJOOO010004739.1:0-86452 GCA_029582685.1 Solanum piurae | reverse complement strand
TTATTACACTTTCATAATTGATTCACGAAAACCCCCCCTTTTAATTAATTGTTGTTTTCTTGGAAATACTTTGACTAATTGGATATAATCGTGGGTTAAAGTAAAGTCTAAATCATTTTCCTTGTGGGATCAACCCCAACCTACAAGTTGGGTTCTTTACTTGATAACGATCGCTTACACTTCTTTAGAGAGGTGTAATTTGAGCGTATATGCAAAACATTTATTGGTATAATTGTAATTGTATTAGTTAATCAGCTGAATGCGATGAATATTATTTGTCTTTCATTATTTAATGAAAGTATTGAATTCTGACTTTTTCACATTTCTAGGACTAATGATTTTGTTTAATGTAAAACTTATAGTATTGCTTTTGCCCTAATACTATTGGTCATATTATTAATTTAAAATTTAATAAAATTGGGTCAACTAAATCTAATGTGTATATATATATATATATTCTAAAAGTACGAAGGTCTTTAGAAATGTTAATTGATTTTTTTCCTTTATTAAAAGACTCTACAATAGGAAAAACTTACATCCTGAAATATATGGTAATAGAAATATATGTTTATAAAATTAAGGAGTCGTAAAACATTTTGTAAGATCAAAATATATGGTAGGAGTTATTAGAAGAATTAGCAATTAAGGGAGTCCTAAAATATAAGCCAACAGAATATATATATATATTCTATGATAAGCCTATTGAAGAAGAAGAGTTTTTTCTCCATATTAAGGTAATATTTTCTTGGAGATTATTTTTTTCTAGGGAAGATTATTCTCCCAAATAACTCATATGTACATCAATTGACCAATTTTTTTTTAGATATTATCAGTATTTTTATTATTATTTATCTTTGTTATCGTCGTTCAAGGTTTCTTTGTTAATTTACACGTAATGCCCCAGTGTTTTGATCCAAACAACATGTTCAAAATTTCAGTTCAATCATATTCTCTAATGGTACATCAAGAGATTGGACTCACTATATGAAGTCGTTCAAGTAAAAATAGTTATCCTTCCTTTTTAGATTCAAATTAGATGAACAAGAGTGTCCTGAAAAGAAGAGAAGGTGAATGAGAGACCATTGTGTAGCTTGAACCAAATTTGCTTTATATTATTAATTTATTGATAAATTTTTAGTTGTATGTTATGAAATATTTGAAAAAAAGTATACAATTCTCTTTTCATCTATGGTGTAACTGTAATGACCCTTTAGGTCATTTTTGTATTATTGCCTTTTTTTATTCATTTACAGCGTTCCTATATCGACCCTAAGTTATTTATGCTTTGTTGAGACTGAGAGTTTAGTCACCCAGTCGTTCATTTGGATTCTGGGTATATCTATGTGTTTTGGAACTTTTCAAACTTGAACGGTTGACTTTGGTCAAAATTTATTGAAGACAGCGTCAGAAAGCAATTCTGATTTTTTCGCCATCTCTAAAATGTTGAGTTTTGTTTAGAAGGACCCTTGGTGCGGATTCGAAGCTTTGAGCTCATCCTGAGCCCTCTTGTGGAGTATTACTCAAAATAGAGGTTGGATGTGGGACCCTTTTTTTTTATCGAGATTACATGTAACACCCTGCAACTAGAAAGAGCTAGATTTAGATAGAGTCATTTTTGGAAAGAATGAAAAATCTGGAAATTTGACAAAGTTGAGTTAAGTATGAGTTTTGGGTTAACTTCAAACGATCAAAAATCCTAGATCAGGACGAGTTAGGTGCGCTACAAGATACAGTAGGAAATATCTTTGATTTCTATTTCCAAAGCCACCGAGTTTGCTCAGTTTTGAGTTCGTATGAGGGAGATATTCCCATTTCAAGTTGGCTGTCTAGATAAGGAAAGTCAAAATCGGATCTTATAAGGGCATTACGGTCTTTTCATTACCCAATTAATTAATTCCATTTTTAGTAAATTATTTGGGGTCTAAACTGAGTTAATTCATTTTACACTATTGAAAATAAGTTAGGGTTTTGAGAAAAAAGAAAATAAGAGGAGAAAAGAGAAGGAGAAGCAAGGAAATCGTTAAGTTTATAAAGAATTGCTTGTGGATTCCGTCAAGGGGTGATCCCTACGAGGTATGTGAGTTCACATAGGGTTGAGTTTTTTCACCAACGCATCAAACATGTTTATTTCAGTATGATTTTCATCCTAAAATATTGAGACTTTGAAGTTCTTGAGTTGTGTTCTTGAATTGCTTTTGTTCTTGAACTTGGGGTGAGATTGAGGAGTTCTTGAAAGTTTAAGGTCGCTTGTTAGAGTTGTTTTGAGTTAGATCCTTGTGTACATGTATTGCGTCTCTTAATCTAAAAAAAAATTGTGAAAAATAACTGAATTTAGGCGAATTGGGGTTAGAAAACGAAGAAGGAATAAGTCGAGCGAATCTGGGTACCAGGTCCGCGACTCTGTTCCTCAGGATTTGAAAAATGCTATCCGTATCGCGGAGCGGTCACGGACCCTTCTGCCTCAAAATTTATTTAGCGAGCAAATATTTAAATGCATCTCACCATCGCAGACTTGCTTCCAGACACTGATTTCTTGATATTTTCCCATGTTTAACTATCTAAAAACACTCCTAAGCATCATGAGATCTTTCCTATCACAAATCACAATCCTTGAATCCATAAATTCAAATTCAAGGAAAGTTAAGAGCCAAGTCAAGAGAAGTTCATAGAGTCTTCCAAGAGTCTTTTAGAAATGTTTTAACTTTGTTAAGACCTGAGTTATGAGTTGAGTAAAGAGTAAAGATTGAAGTTTATTTCTTCAAAAAGAGTATATCCAGACTATGTATTCCCAAAAAGTAAAATATTTTCACATTTAAACAAGAGAGGAAACTGAGATTTCCAAAAAAGTCTTTGAGCTAGTTTTCAGTAAAGAGTAAATGCTTTCACAATTAAGCAAGAGAGGAAACTTTTATTTCCAAGAAGAGACTTTGAGCTATGTTTTGAGCAATTATCTCAAACCACAGAAAGAAGTTATGTTTTTAAACATATGAGCTAGTATTATAATTTGGGAGTAGTATTGAGCACCGATATGGGGGAGAGTTCATACAACTCCCAGCCCCCATAAACCTTATAGCCGCCATGGGTAGAAAAGGGTCATACTTTTTAGATGATTTCTTAGTGTTTTTTAGCATAGACTAGTGGATCCACTTAGTAGTTCGGTTCTATACCCTCGGTAAGGTATAGGACGGCCTTGGCAGTGTGAGGCCAAATGTTGTATCATCACAATAGATCTTAAGTGATGGTTGTCGGTTAGAGAAACTCCCACAAATGTATTTTCTATTCTTATATACACAGATTATTTGTATTTTCATATACAAATAGAGTTCATATTGTATCTTTTCATACAAACAGAGTTACTATTGTATTTTTCAATACACAAAGTTGATATCCATGTTTTAAAAGCTTTTCTTTATATTGCATTTACATTACTGCTTTATATTGAAATGAGTTCAGTTCATATCAGTTGAGTTGAGACAAGGTTTGTTCTTTCAGTTCCTTTCAAGCTTATGTCTTGTTTTAGTATTCCCCTCGCATGCTCGTACATTCAATGTACTGATGCCATTTGGCCTACATTTTTTAATGATTTAGATACAGGTAACCAGGATCGGCATCGACCGCATTGTTTATTCT
Source organism: Solanum piurae (assembly GCA_029582685.1). Taxonomy (NCBI): domain Eukaryota; kingdom Viridiplantae; phylum Streptophyta; class Magnoliopsida; order Solanales; family Solanaceae; genus Solanum; species Solanum piurae. The sequence continues at coordinate 82,822 of JAJOOO010004739.1, read as the reverse complement.
AGTTGAGCTCTAGAGTTTGTTGTGAGCCTCCTAGCTTCCATATGATTCCTTTTTATTAATTTTCAGTATTTTAGTTCATTAGGATGTCATGTGTCTTGTCCCGACATCCATCTCAGTTTTAGGGGCTTCATAGATAGACAATTAGTTATCTCTCTTGTCACTATTTTGTTATTGGCTTATGCTTTGAGACTTGAAATGCCATCTTGCCTAGTCTGAATGTTTCTTTTAAGACATTCTAAGTTTATTTCATAAATTCTTTATTTGAGACTATTTCTTGTGTTTAAGTCTTCTACTAAGTAAGTTAGCCAGGCCAAGGGTTCTCTTGGGGCCAATAATGGTTCTCGAGTTCCAGTCCCGCACAAGGTGTAGGCTTGGGGCGTGACAAACTTGGTATCAGCGCAAAGAGTTCAAGAGTCCTAGGGAGTCTATGAAGTCATGTCTGTAGTGTCCTAATTATCGGTGTGAAGCGCGCCAAATCTACAATTAGGAGGCTGCGACACTTAAGAATTATCTAACTTATTTCATACTCATTTCTTGTGATAGAGTTTATCTCTAAAAAGTTTCTTCTAACTCGTGCTTGCGCGTGTCTTTAAAATCATGCCTCCACGAAGAGCTGTCAGAGGCCGTCTGGCTAGAAGGAATGTTGAACAACAGGAACAAGGGCTACCTAATGCACTAGAAGTGCAACCCCAATGAGAGGTCCTTAATGCTGAATTTCGTGTGGCCATCCGGATGTTGAGCCAAGTTGTGACTAACCAAGATGGGAAACAAAGAGAGAATCATCAGGAAGTGGCTGACATTTCGAGGCTCCACGAGTTCTTAAGGATGAATCCTCCAAGCTTTACTGGTTCAAGTTTTACTGAGGATCCAGAAAACTTTGTTGAAGAGCTTCAGAAGGTCTTTGAGTTTAAGCATGTTGCCAATACTAAGAAGGTGGAACTAGATGCATACCAAATGAAGGGTGTTGCTAGAATCTGGTTTGATCAATGGAAGAGAAATCAAGCTGAGGGTGAACCACTTGTGACTTGGGCTTCATTTGAGGAGGCCTTTTGGAGCTTTTCTTACCATGAGAACTGAGAGAAGCAAAGGTACGATAGTTCCTTATTCTTAAGAAGGATTTTTTGAGCGTTTATGACTACAGTCTAAAGTTCACACAACTTTCCTTTTATGTTCCGAAGATGGTTGCTGATATGAGGAGCAGGATGAGTTTATTCGTTGCTGGGTTGTCTCGCCTGTCAAGTAAGAAAGGTAAGGCAGCCATGCGAATAGGTGACTTGGACATAGCGAGGTTGATGATCCATGTGCAACAAGTTAAGGGATAGAAAAAGTTTAAGAATAAGAGGGCTAAGACGTCAGGGAATGAGTCCGGGCAGCAAAAGAATAATGTGAACCGGTCATCTTTCTAACAGAAACAGAAGGGACCTGCTTCATGATCTGCTAGTGCACCTGCACCAAATAACAAAGATGAGTACAATAGTCAGAATTTTAGAGCTAAACCTACCTATTCTCAGGGTAGTATTGCACAAACGGGTAGTGAGCCTCCTATGTGTGCTAAGTGTGGTAGGAACCACTCAGGGATGTGTCGTGATGTCTCCACTTGTTGCTTCAAGTGTGGCCAGAACGGTCATTTTATGAGAGAGTGTCCAAAGAACAAACAGGGTAACGGTAATGGGGGCACTAGAGCCCAGTCTTCTTCAGTTGCTCCACTAGAAAGAGCCACATCTAAAAGAGCTACATCAGGGGCAGGCGGAGGAGGAAACCGTTTGTATGCTATCACTAGTCGCCACGAGCAAGAGGATTCGCCAAATATTGTCACTGGTATGATCCAAGTCTTTAACTTTGATGTTTATACTTTGTTAGATCTAGGATGAGTTTATCCTTTGTAACTCCTTATGTTGCGATGAAATTTTATGTTATTCGTCAGCAACCTAGTGAGCCCTTCAGTTTTTCTACATCTGTTGGTGAGTCTATTCTAGCAGAGAGAGTCTACCGTGATTGTACCATCTTCGTAAATTACAAGAGCACCATGGATGATCTAGTTGAGTTAGACATTGTAGAATTTGATGTTATTCTTGGTATGGACTGGCTTCATGCCTGTTATGCCTCAGTTGATTGTAGAGCTCGAGTTGTCAAGTTTTAGTTTCCTAATAAGCCAGTTATAGAGTGAAATAGTAGTTCAACAGTGCCTAAGGGTTGTTTTATTTCATACCTTAAGGAAATAAAGTTGGTTTCCAAGGGTTGCGTCTATAACTTATTCCAAGTTATTGACTCTAGTATTGAGATACCTCATATTCATTCAGTTTCAGTAGTAAGAAAGTTTCCAAAAGTCTTTCAAGATGATCTTCCCGGAGTCCCTCCTAAGAGAGAAATATACTTCGGTATAGACCTTCTTCCAGATACTCGTCCTATATCTATTTCGCCATATAGGATGGCACCAGCAGAGTTGAAAAAGTTAAAGGAGCAGTTGAAAGATCTCCTAGAGAAGGGTTTCATTCGACCAAGTGTCTAACCTTGGGGCGCTCCGGTCTTATTTGTGAGGAAGAAGGATGGTTCACTTAGAATGTGTATAGATTATCGTCAGTTGAACAAGGTTACTATTAATAATAATTATCCTCTTTCAAGAATTGATGATCTTTTCGATTAACTTCAGGGTGCCACTTGTTTCTCTAAGATAGACCTCAGATGTGGAAACCATCATTTAAGAGTAAGGGAATGTGATATTCCAAAGACAGTTTTCAGGACCCGTTATGGTCATTATGAGTTTTTGGTCATGTCGTTCAGTTTATCCAATGCATCTGCAGCGTTGATGGACCTTATGAATAGAGTATTGAAGCCTTATTTAGATATGTTTGTTATCGTCTTCATTGATGACATACTAATCTATTCAAGGAATGAAGAAGATCATGCTAGCCATCTCAGAATGGTTCTCCAAACTCTAAAGGATAGATAGTTGTATGTCAAGTTATTTAAGTGTGAATTTTGGCTTGAGTCTGTGGAATTCTTAGGCCACATTATTTCCAGTGATGGAATTAGAGTTGACACTCAAAAAATAGAGGCAGTGCAGAATTGGCCTAGACCCATGTCTCCAACAAATATTAGGAGTTTCTTGGGTTTGGATGGCTAATATAGAAGGTTCATAGAGGGTTCCTAATCTATTTCGTCCCCTTTGACCAAGTAAACTCAGAAAATAGTGAAGTTTCAATGGTTTGAAGATTGTGAGAAAATATTTCAGGAATTGAAAAAGAGGTTGACTACTGCCCCAGTAATGACCTTACCAGAAGGTACGCAAGGCTCTGTTTTATATTGTAATGCGTCCAGAGTTGGTTTGGGTTGTGTGTTAATGCATAATGGAAAAGTTAAAGATTATGCCTCCAGACAGCTGAAAGTTCACGAGAAGAATTATCCAACCCATGATTTAGAGTTGGCATGTTGTAATTGCATATTTTCTTGTTGGGTGTTTGAGCTGAATGTTAGATGTTACGCCCTTAGCTTGCTAAGATTGATCTCATTCGAAAACGAATATTTTCAAGGGGGAGATATTGTAACACCCCGCAACTAGAAAGATATTGAATTAGAAAGATTCATTTTTGGAAAGAATGAAAAATATGGAAATATGACAAATTGAGTTAAGTATGAGTTCTGGATCAACTTCAAACGACCATAAATATTATATCAGGATAAGTTAGGTGTGCTACAAGATACCGTAGTAAATATATTTGAATTATCTTTCCAACACCGCTGAGTTTGCTCAGTTTCGAGTTCGTATGAGGGACATATGCCCATTTGAAGTTGGGATTTCTAGATAAGAAAAGTCAAAACCAGATTTTAGAAGGGCATTATGGTCTTTTCATTACCAAATTAATTAAATCGGTTTTTAGTAAATTATTTGGGGTCTAAACTGAGTTAATTCATTTTACGCTATTGAAAATAAGTTAGGGTTTTGAGAGAAGGGAAAAGAAGAGGAGAAAAGAGAAGGAAAAGCAAGGAAATCGCAAAGTTTTTAAAGAATTACTTGTGGATTTCATCAAGGGGTAATCCCTATGAGGTATGTCAGTTCATAGAGCATTGGGTATGTTCACCTACGTGCCAAACATGTTTATTTCAGTATGATATTCGTCCTAAAAGATTGAGTTGTGTTCTTGAATTTCTTTTGTTCTTGAACTTGGGATGAGATTGAGGAGTTCTAGAGAGTTTAAGGTCGATTGTTAGAGTTGTTTTGAGTTATATTCTTGTGTACCTGTGCTGGGTATCTGAATCTAAAGAGAATTTGAGAAAAAGGACCAAATTTAGGCGAATTGGGATTAGAAAACAAAGAGGGAACAAGTCGAGCGAATCTGGGTACCGGGTCCGCGTCGCGGACCTGTTCCTCAGGATTTGAAAAATGTTCTCTGCATCACGGAACGGTCACAGACCCTTCTTCCTCAAAATTTATTTCGCAACAAAATAATAAAATGTATCCCTCCGTAGCGGACTTGCTTCCAGACAATGATTTCTTGATATTTTCTCATGTTTAACTATCTAAAACCACTCCTAAACATCATGAGATCTTTCCTATCACAAATCACGATCCTTGAATCCATAAATTCAAAATCAAGGAAAGGTAAGAGCCAAGTGAAGAGAAGTTCATAGAGTCTTCCAAGAGTCTTTTACAAATGTTTTAAATTTTTTTTAAGACCTGAGTTTTGAGTTGAGTAAAGTGTAAAGATTGAAGTTCATTTCTTCAAAAAGAGTATATTATTCCCAAAGAGTAAAATGTTTTCACATTTAAACAAGAGAGGAAACTGAGATTTCCCAAAGAGCCTTTTGAGCTAGTTTTCAGTAAAGACTAAATGCTTTCATAATTAAGCAAGAGAGGAAACTTTGATTTCCAAGAAGAGACTTTGACCACAGTTATATTTTTAAACATAAGAGCTAGTATTATATTTTGGGAGTAGTATTGAGCACCGATATGGGAGGGAGTTCGGATAACTCCCAGCCCCCATAAACCATATAGCCACCATGGGTAGAAAAGGGTCATACTTTTTAGATGATTACTTAGTGATTTTTAGCATAGACTAGTGGATCCAGTTAGTAGTCAGGTTCTATACCCTCGGCAAGATATAGGACGGCCTTGGCAGCGTGAGGCAAAATAATGTATCATCACAATACCTATTAAGTAATGGTTTTCGTTTAGAGAAACTCCCACATAAGTATTTTAAATTTTTATATACACAAATTATTTGTATTTTCATATACAAACAAATTTCATGTTGTGTCTCCGCATACAAACACAATTACTATTGTATTTTTCAATACACAAAGTTGCTATCTATGTTTTAAAAGGTTTTCTTTATATTGCATTTACATTACTTCTATATATTGAAATAAGTTCAGTTAAGTTGAGTTGAGTTGAGACCAAGTTTGTTCTTTCAGTTCCATTCAAGCTTATGTCTTGTTTTAGTATTCCCTTCGCATGCTCTTACATTCAATGTACTTATGCCCTTTGGCTTGCATCTTTTAATGATGTAAATACAGGTAACCAGAATCAGCATCCAGAACATCGTTGATTCTAGTTGATCTCCAGAGTTCGTTGGTGAGCCTCCTTACTTTCGAACGATCCCTTTTTCTTGCTTTTCAGTAATTTAGTTCATTAGGATGGCGTGGGTCTTTTCCTGACATCCATCTTAGTTTCAAAGGCTTCATAGATAGATAGTTAGTTAGCTCTCTTGTCACTATTTTGTTATTGGCTTATGTTTTGAGACTTGAGATGTCGTCTTGGCTAGTTTGAATGTTTCTTTTAAGACATTCTAAGTTTATTTGATAAACTCCTTATTGGAGACTATTTCTTGTGTTTAAGTCTTCTACTGAGTAAGTAAGCCAGACCAAGGGTTCGCTTGGGGAAAGCAATGGTTCTCAAGTGCCAGTCCAACCAGAGTTTAGGCTCGGGGGGTGACATTACATCAATTGGAAATTTCAACATCGCCTTTTAGTCTAATATGATGAATTTTGTGGGCTGCATATACTATTTGCATACATAGGGTTTGAACCTCGTTTGGATATTTGAACACTTGATGTTCTAACTGATGCACCAACATTTGGTGTAGGTGACCTTCCTCATCATCATCATGATTAACCTTCTGTGAGCACGGAGGGTTACTATACTTGGAAATCGTAGTCATGATTGTGATAAGTAGTTGATCGGTGTTGTCGTGTTTAATCTTTGCGGTTACAAGTGTTGACCTCTACAGTTCCATAGGTCATTTAATCTTCCATGCACGATCACGACCTTAGACCACCACGTTCGCGATGAGTAAGTTCTTTTGTTGTTATAAATAAACTCTAGACGTGAACCAACTCCATTCCTCAAGTTCAAATTACGATTTTGGGAGCTTCACAACTCCAAATTGTGAAATTCTTGTTGGTAATTGAATGGGATGTCCCACGCTTTGTGTTGGAGTTTTTGGTGACTTGTGGGGAGAGTTGTGATGAGGTAAATTTCACCTCGAACGATCTAACTTATTGCTTTAATGGTGAATTCTCGGTGTTTTGCTTGCTCCATTCCGAGCCTTTAATTGTGTCTCATTTTGGGACACAAGTCTGGTAAGCTAAATGTGACCTTTTTGATAGAATCAATTTAGGGATTATCAGCCTGAGTCCCAAATTCTCATGTTTTACTTGATTTTGGGTCCATCTCTAATTGTTGTTCTTTTCGTGAACAAGGAAACAAGCCTTCACGATGTGGCATTAGCCTTTCCAATGGGAGACAAAAATCAATTCCCTCTACAAATGTGGCCTAGGGCATGTGAAGGTGAACTGGAACACATGTTGCACCAGCCGGTGCAACATCAGCTTATGAAACAATGCTCAAAATCCCCGATGAATGGTGAATTTATTACCTTGGAGTGAACCCTTGCTTCTTTTATCTCCCATCGGTTAAGAGGGAATCTAGGAGAATTAATTTGGTGTGATTTTGGGGAAATAGGAGAATGAGTTTGAAATGGCTAGATTTACAACTTAAAGTATTTATATAGGGCTCAGGATGAAGGCCAGAACGACATAGCATATGCTTAAATCATATAGGAAAAGACCCAAAATCCCTTAAGAAGTATGTGCCGAAACTAGTCTAGAGGTGTGACCTACGGAACGAAGAACTTTCTACGGTCCATTCTAGTCAACCATAGACCAAGTTTTGGGAACTTAAAATCACCAAAAAATTTAAGATACCTTTATATGGTCCATAGGATATCCTACGGTTCGTAAACCGTAATCGTAGAACTCAATTTTAACCCTAGAATTTCACTAAGTATGAATATCTTCTACGGGATACATCTATGACCCCTAGATCACTCGATGAACTGTATTTTTCATCCATAGGATGAGATACTGGGACTTTAGTTTCAAAAAATATTTTCCCATTCCAACGAGATTGGTCTACGACCTACAGAAATTTTGACGAACCGTAGACTTGTCTCGTAGCCATGAACCAGTAGCCAAAATTCATGCAACCTTTTCAAAATTGAAGGTGTTATAATATCTCCCCCTTGGAAACATTCTTTATTTAATGGAACTCAAGGCAACATACAGAGGGTAGGAGAAGATATCTAACAACCAAACACGAATGCAATCACATAAGTGCACATAATTAAAGAGGAAATCTACTCCAAGTTAGGACATACCCAAACATCATTACAGAAGACATACGTGAAAGCATATGGAAACATTAGAATTACTAAGACATATGAATCTGCAATAATGAACCATGAGGAGCTAAATACCTCAAGCTAGAGTATAATCAGAGGGAAAGAGATAATGATATCGGGACATCACATCAGCCACGGCCACAACACCTTTATGGATGCAACTTCCTTGTTCCTCAACTTTCTAACTTGCCAATAAAAAATATTAAACGAAACTTCTTCATAATAAATACTTTCCTTTATACCAAGACTCTCCAATGGTACAATAGATTTGTGATGACCGATACACTTCTTCAATAAGGACACATGGATTATTGGATGCACAAATGATAAATTAGAAGGTCAGTCGAATTCATAAGCCACCTTGCCTATACGCCTCAACACTTGATAAGGACCAACATAACGGGTACTAAGCTTCCCTATTTTACCAAACCTCATGACACCCTTCATAGGTAAAATTTTCAAGTAACCTTAATCATCAACATCAAACTTAAGATTCCTTTCTTCTAAAATTGGCATAGGACTTTCATCAACTTTGAGCCATTGTCAACCTTTCTCTAATAAGACAAACTTTCTCCATAGCCTCATGTAAAATATCAGGACCTATCAAAGCAACCTCAACAACTTCAAACCAACCTATAAGAGATCTATACCTCCTATCATAAAGAGCTTTATATGAGGCCATACAAATACATGAATGATAGTTATTATTATATGCAAGCTCAATTAAAAGCAAATGATCATCTCAATTACCTTTGTAGTCAATCACAAAAGCGCTTAACGTATCTTCAAAAGTTTGGATAGTAATCTCTGCTTGCCCATCTGTTTGAGGATGAAAAGTCGTACTAAGCTTGACACGAGTACTAAGACCTTTTTAGAAAGACTTTCGAAATTGAGATGTAAATTGGGTACCACAATAAGAGATATTGGATAGGGGAACCCCATGCGACCTAACCATTTACCTTAGATAAAACTTCGCATAATATTCCACTAAATAAGAAAACTTGTGTAACACCTCAACTTTTCTAAACGTCTAAATTAATTCGTACATTCGTGGGAAGACAAAGAGGGTGAGTAATAAATTAAAAATGATGTGGTATGTCATATTTTAAGTGTTTAAGGTCTGTATCTCAAGTTTTGAAGTTCAGTAAGTGGAAAAATAAAAGTTGGCAAAAGTTATTGTAAGTTCCTTTTTAATGATTTCTCTGAAATCTGGGTCAAATATATTGGATGTTTTCTACCAATATATAAAGAGTTAGAAGGCCTATTACCAATTAAATTGAAGGCCTACGAGTCTAGTTTTCAACGCATAAAACCCCGTATTAAACCGACATAAGAGTAAAAAGTTGTGAGGGTTTTACTAGGGACTGCCGAGGCAAAATCCGGGTCGGATCCGGGTCAGATAAAAAATATGGTATTTCATCTTGTTTAACGTTTTAAGCCATGAAAACATTTCATTTCAGTTCCAAATCAGAGAGAAAGTTTAAGAGAGGGTTCCTATGGAGTTCTAGCATGATGAAGATTAGTTTTTGACAATTTCTACCATTAAACATTGCCCCCATGCCTAGAAATGTAATCCCTACACGTGGCAATCATTTTTCCCCTCTATTAGCTGCATTTGGAGCTGGTTTTTGAAGATATAAATTTGTAGTTATTGGTGTTTCTTCAAGATTTAAACTTGGTTAACTAAGGTAATCATCTCGGGACTTTTTTATGATTCTTTTTATGAATTTCTACGGACGTTTCGAAAAGTTGGGGCAATATGGAAAATCTTCCGATTTAAGATTAATTATGAACTATTTACAGGTGTGTACCAGCTGTGTATATATAGTGTTTGCGAAGCTTAGGACATAAGGACCAACTTTCGTGAAGGAACTATGGTCTTTCAAGCGTTCATTGGAAAGGTATGTTAAGGTTATTCCTTTCGTTCGACATGTTTCCGTAGCGGTAGTTAACATTAGTGATCTTGTAGATGTAATTGTTAGTGGTTGGCTGATTGGGTGATTATAAACCCTCATTTTGGGGACTCAATATCTGTTAAGAAAGACCCTAAGTTAGGAACGACTTGAAGATTATTCATACATATTGTTTATAGCTAAATTGCTTGCCTTTAGCCTACTCAATTGTTTGTTGTCGCCCTTGGGCTGTTGTTGTTAGTTGTTGAGCTATGAACTGCCTATGGGGGCTATGATCTTGTCTAATAGGACTATGCTATTGCCAAAGAGGGCTATGTGTTGCCCACTGGGCTATATTGAAGACAAAGAGGGTTATGTGTTGCCTACGGGGCTATTTTGACGCCAAAGAGGACTGTGTTGCCCACGGGGCTATATTGATTCCAAAGAGTGTTATGTGTTGCCTACGGGGCTATTTTGATGCCAAAGAGGGCTATGTGTTTCCTACAAGGTTGTGTTGATGCAAAAGAGGGCTATGTGCAGCCCACATAGCTATGATGTTTCCTAAGAGGGCTATGTGCTACCTACAGATCTATATCGTTGCCAAAAAGGGCTATATGACTTATTACAAATACAAAGGGATACCAATAGGGTTATGTAAATTGATTTGGCACCTTCTAGGCTTATGGGGGCCTAGGTAGGTTGTATGTTGTTTGTACCTACCGAGCTTAAGTGGGCTTGGTTAGGTTGTTTTTTGATCATTATTGTATTTTTTTTAGATTTAGTAGTGGGTTAGCATGCTTATCTAAATTTGATTTCCTTACCTGATTGCTTCTGGTATATTATGATACTTACTCATTTAGTCTATAGCCTTTCATACTCTGTACATTATTTTGTACTGACGCCCCATTGCCTGGAGGCGCTGAATTCATGTATGAAGGACCCGATAGACGACCCAGTAGACCTCCTCAGCAGCAGGGTTGACTTCTATCTCGTTGGCTAGCCCCGTTCCCCCAGAGCTGCAAGAGTTGAGAGGTTTGTTAGCTTTTGTTGTATATATTTTTATGGGTAGGTTGGGGCCCTGTCCCGCCAATCTTCACTACTCTTAGAGGCTTGCAGACTAGTGTGTGGGGCGTACACTATGTTATGGCCATGCTGGCCTAGTTTTGCTAGTTTGCTCGAGCTTATGAGTTGTTTGATATATTATCTTGATATATACCTGATTCTAGTTGTTCTATAGATATCATGGTGGCCTCGACGGCCCAGTCAGGACTTCTGTGCTAGTTGGTTGTTTCTTTATATGAACTCTTGGAAGTAACTATTTCTTTTATATATATATTGACAGGGGCCTTGCCGGGTGATGGCTTAGTTTTAAGCCGAGATATACTTGTTTTTTTCCTTGATTATGTGTGGCTGCCATGCGCTAGTAGCAATTGGTTCAGCAAGGTCAGCTCAGGCTTGAGTTTTGGCATTAGGAGCTAGTTGCACCCTCGAGTTTGCGGCGTGACAAACTTGGTATCAGAGCAACGTTGTATCCTAGGGAGTTTGCAGGCCGTGTGTAGTAGAGTCTTGTTTATAAATGTGTTGTGCACCACATTCGATTAGCAAAAAGCTACCGGGCATGTTAGAATTACTATCCCTCTTTTGCTCACCTCGTGCTATAGAGCGGTGTCTTAAGGGTTGAGGTTTCTGGCTTATAATTGATATTTTTATGCAGATAGAGATGGCTGACACCAGACAGACCACAACTAGCCAGGGGCTAGATACAGCTGCAGGCGAGGGCACTGGTAAGGTACCACAGGTGGAGGTAGCCCATTGTGAGACCCAGGGGGGAGACATCTTCTCAGCCCCCTATAGCTTCTCCACCACTTCAGGATCCTCTAAGGGTTACAAGACTTCCGGCTCCACCAGCAGTACCGCCTCTAGTTCTTCCTATTCCCTCTGATGAGGATTTCAAAAATGCAGTATGTATGTTAGCACAGTTAGTAGTTGCACAGCGTCAACTAGTTGCGCCAGATGTTGTCGGGCCTTCTGAAGGGCCCAGAAGTGTGAGAGTTTGTGAATTTCTCGCCTTGAATCCGCCACAGTTTACAGGAACAGATCACAGGGAGGACCCTCAGCACTTTGTTGATCAGCTTCATAGGATCTTTAGAGTCATGCATGCCTCAACAACTGAATCAGTTGAGTTATCAGCATTTTGATTCCGTGATGTTGCAGTATTTTGGTACAAAAATTGGGAGAGATCTAGGGGAAAAGATGCATCTCTACCCACTTGGGATAGCTTTACAGAAGCTTTCATAGATCACTATTTACCTCAAGAGATTAGGGATGGTCGGGTGGACCAATTTTTAAACCTCCGATAGAGTAGCATGAGTGTCTGAGAGTACGGGCTGAGATTTGATTCATTGGCTAGATATGCACCAGCATTTGTTGATACGATTCATGACAGGGTGCACAGATTTGTGGGAGGGATTGACTCAGACTATATATCGACAGTTGTTCCACCGCTGCACTATATGATAATACAGATATCTCGCGAATTCAGGCCTTTGCACAAGGCATAGAGGATCGCCGACATCTACAATATATGAGTGAGAGGGTAGAGAGAGAGAGACAGAAGAGGGCTAGGCCTGCTAGTTCACAGGGAGATTCTCAGGGTGGTCCCAGACCCCGACATTCTATTAGGCCACCTAGACCTCCACCACAGCAGTTCCAGGGTAGTAGATTTGATCGTCAGGGACAGGCAGGCCCAGGTGAGGGTTCATGAGCATCAGGCTAGCAGTAGTAGAGGGGTTCAGACCAGGCTATGATAGCCCTGCCATGTTGCACAACTTGCGGTAGGATGCATTTTGGGAGGTGCAGACAGGGTTCCACAGGTTGTTATTCTTGTGAAAAGGAAAGGCATCGGTGGAGAAACTTCCCTACCATAGGTCAGGGTGGTATAGATCAGTCGACCAGGTCAGCAGCAGGTTCCTCCTCATCCGCACAGTCTACAGGGTATGGACCCCAGACTTCAGTACATAGAGGTAGAGGCAGAGGTAGAGAGGGATCATCTAGTTCTGGCAGTGGACAGAACCATACATATTCATTAACCAGACGATAGGATTCAGAGTCATCACCAGATGTTGTGACAGGTACATTGATTATTTGCTCCCATTGTGTTTACCCTTTGATAGATCTTGGATCTACTCTATCTTATGTTACTCCATTTATTGTGGGGAAGTTATGTATAGTAGCAAAGTGATTAGATCGAACCTTTATTGTATCTACACCGGTTCATGAGTCTATTATTGCAATGAGAGTCTATCGAGGTTGCCCGGTAGAAATTATCGATCGTCAAATCTCTGTAGACCTGGTAGAGTTAGAGATTGGTGATTTTGATGTCATTATGGGTATAGACTGGTTAGCGTCTTGTTATGATAATGTTGAGTGTCGGATAAAGATTGTTAGATTCCACTTTTCAGGAGAGGCAGTTCTGGAATGGAAAGGCGATACATCAACTCCGAAAGGTAGGTTTATTTCCTATCTTAAGGAGAGGAGGATGATCACTAAGGGTTGTATTTTTCATCTTGTTCACGTTCATGATATAGATGCAGAACCACCGACTCTTCATTCTATTCCGGTAGTTAACAAGTTTCTAGATGTATTTCTAGACAAGCTCCCTAGTTTCCCTCCAAAATGGGAAATTGATTTTACTATCGATATGATACCAGATATACAACCCATATCTATACCTCCATATAGAATGACTTCTGTTGAGCTAAAGGAGTTGAAGGATTAGCTGAAAGACTTACTGGATAAAGGCTTTATTAGGCCTAGTGCATCACGATAGAGTGCACCAGTGTTATTCGTAAGGAAGAAAGATGGCTTACTAAGAATGTGTATCGATTGCCGACAACTGAATAAGGTAACTAGAAAGAATAAGTATCCCCTTCCGAGGATCGATGACTTGTTTGATCAGTTACACGGTGCTAAGTGCTTCTCAAAGATTGATTTAAGATCAGGGTACCACCAGATATGAGTTCGGGAGAAAGATGTTCCAAAGACAACTTTTAGAACTAGATATGGACACTTTGAGTTCTTGGTAATGTCTTTTGGATTAACTAATGCCCCAGCAGTGTTCATGAACCTGATGAATGGTATATTCTGGCCGTATCTAGACTTGTTTGTGATTGTATTTATTGATGATATTTTGGTGTATTCACGTTCAAAAATAGAGCATGCAAATCATTTGCGAGCAGTCCTTCAGGTTCTTCGATAGCATGAACTTTATGCAAAGTTCTTCAAGTGTGAGTTCTGGTTGAGCTCTGTGTCTTTCCTAGGCCATATTGTATCATATGCACGCATTGCGGTTGATACACAAAAGATTGAGTCCATAAAGACTTGGCCCAGACCCATGAATCCGCTTGAGGTTCGTAGTTTCTTATGGTTAGCTGGGTACTACAGAAGGTTTGTAGGGGGGTTTTCTTCACTTTCAACACCATTAACGAAGATGACTCAAAAAGCAACTAAATTCCAGTGGACTGAGGTTTGCGAGCATAGTTTCAAGAAGTTTAAGGATATATTGAAATCATCACCAGTTCTAACATTGCCAGAGGGTTCAGAAGTCTATCTGGTGTACTGTGATGCTTCTGGTGTTGGGTTGGGATGTGTTCTAATGCAACATGGTAAGGTTATCGCAAATGCTTCAAGGTAGTTGAGAAAGCATGAAAAGAACTATCCGACCCACGATTTAGAGTTGGCTGCAGTTGCACATGCATTAAAGATCTGGAGACAATATTTGTTTGGCGTTCATGTTGACATCTTCACGGATCATAAAAGCCTTCAATATATCTTTAAACAAAAGGAGTTAAATCTGCGACAATGTTGATGTCTTGAGTTACTGAAAGACTACGACGTGGATATTTTATATCATCTAGGAAAGGCGAATGTGGTAGCCGATGTCCTCAGTCAAAGATCTATGGGTAGTTTATCCTATTTAGGTGTTGAGAAGCGTGAACTAGCACGAGAGCTTCACCAGTTAGCTAGCTTGGGAGCCAGATTGTTAGAGGCAAAAGATAGTGGGGTAACAATTCAGGACACAGCCATATCATCTCTAGTTGTAGAAGTGAAATCACGGTAACAAGAGGATCCTAGCTTAGAGCATCTCAGAGCCAAGGCTCAGAGTCAACACACTTTAGCATTTTATATAGTAGGAGATGGAGTCCTTAGAAGTAGCGGTCGATTGTGTGTCGAATGTTGTAGGGCTTCGACATCATATTACGGAAGAGGCACATCATTCCAGTTATTCTATTCACCCTGGTTCGTCGAAGATGTACCATGATATTAAGGAGTTATATTGGTGGCACGAGATGAAGAAGGATGTTGTTGAGTTTGTTGCACAATGTCATAACTGCCAACATGTGAAGGTTGAGCACCAAAAGCCTGCTAGGCTAGTTCAGGAGATAGCCATTCCTTTGTGGAAGTGGGAAGTAATTAATATGGATTTTATTATAGTGTTACCTTGATCGCGTCACAAGTTTGACTCTATTTGGGTAATTGTTGATAGACTAACAAAATCAGCCCACTTCTTACCAGTCAGGGCTACTTTTACGGCCGAAGACTATGCAGGGCTCTATATTAAAGAGATTGTTAGGCTACACGGTGTCCAGTAACAATTATCTCTGATAGATGAGCACAATTTACCACCAACTTCTGGAAGTCCTTCCAGAAAGGACTGGGGACACAGGTTAATCTTAGTATAGCCTTTCACCCTCAGACAGATGGCCAGTACAATTTTGAAACTCGAGGATATGTTACGGGCGTGCGCACTAGACTTTAAGGGAAGTTGGGATGAACACTTGCCTGTTATTGAGTTCACATTCAATAATAATTATCATTCCAGCATCGGGATGGCACCTTATGAGGCTTTGTATGGGCAAAAATGTAGGTCCCCCATTGGATAGTTCGAGGTAGGTGAGTCATGGTTGATTGGACCCGACTTAGGACATCAGACAGTGGAGCAGGTTAAGCTCATTCGGGAGAGGTTGCTAACAGCTCAAAGACAACAGAAGTCATACTCAGATGTGCGACGAAGGGACTCATAATTTTGTGTCGATGACTGGGTATTCTTGAAAGTCTCTCCTATGAAGGGTGTTATGAGATTTGACAAAAAAGGCAAGCTTAGTCCAAGATTCATTGGGCCATATCGGATCCTTCGGAGGGTAGGACGAGTGGCGTATGAGTTAGAATTGTCTTTGGGGCTAGAATCTGTTCATCCAATTTTTCATGTATCGATGCTACGGAAGTGCGTAGGAGACCCTTATCGGATTGTCCCAGTTGAGGATTTTCAGATCACAGATGATTTGTCCTACGAGGAAACTCCAGTTGCCATATTAGATCAACAGGTCCGTAAATTGAGGACCAAAGAGGTGGCTTCGGTTAAAGTATTGTGGAGAAACAAGAATAGAGAAGAGGTTACCTTGGAAGCTGAGGATGACATGAGGTCCAAATATCCTCACTTGTTTCATACCCCAGGGTGATGGCATATCAGTTTATATTGGTGCAGTGGAGTAAGATACCTATCAAACTTTTTATATTATTGCCTATTATTATGGTTGTCGTCGTTGAATTTTTGCTCGCACTATTATTGCGTAGCTATAATGCTTAGTTATTTATGTCGTCCTCTGAGAAGCCTAGGTTAAAAATTTATGTGTTTCAGGTTCTGGATAGTCACATTCACAAAGGATACTTTGTCTAAACTTTGGCAAATCCAAACGACATAATCGTGTGACTCAGATTTTTCATTTGAGAACCAATGTTTCTAAGGGGGGAAGGATGTAACACCCCGACTTTTCTAAACGTCTAAATTAATTCCTACATTTGTGGAAAGTCAAAGAGGGTGAGTAATAAATTAAAAATGATGTGGTATGTCATATTTTAAGTATACAAGGGTTGTATCTCAAGTTTTGAAGCTAAGTAAGTGGCAAAATAAAAGTTGGCGAAAGTTTCGTAAGTTCCTTTTTAAAGATTTCTCTGAAATTTGGGTCAAATGTATTGGATGTTTTCTCCTAATATATAAAAAGTTAGAAGGCCTATTACCCATTAAATCGAAGCCCTACGAGTCTAGTTTGAAACGCACAAAACCTCGTATCAAAAAGACATCAGAGTAAAACATTATGAGGGTTTTACTAGGGACTGCCGGTTAAGAATCTGGGTTGGATCTGGGTCGGGTAAAAAATATGGTATGTCGGCTTATTTAACGTTTTAAGCCATGAAAACATTTCATTTTAGTTCCAAACCAGAGAGAAAGTTTAAGAGAGGGTTCCTATGGAGTTCTAGCATGATGAAGGTTAGTTTTTGATGATTTCTACCGTTAAACATTGCCCAGTGCCTAGAAACGTAATCCCTATACGTGGTAATCATTTTTCCTTCTATTAGCTGCGTTTGGAGCTGGTTTTTGAAGATATAAATTTGTAGTTATTGGTGTTTCTTCAAGGGTTAAACTTGGTTAAATAAGGTAATCATCTCGGGACTCTTTTATGATTATTTTTATGAATTTCTATGGACCTTTCGACAAGTTGGGGAAATATGGCAACTCTGACAATTTAAGATTAATTATGAACTATTTATAGGTGCATACCAGCTGTGTATATATAGTGTTTGTGAAGCTTAGGACATAAGGAACAACTTTCGTGAAGGAACTACGGTCTTTCGAGCGTTCATTGGAAAGGTATGTTAAGGTTATTCCCTCCGTTCGACATGTTTCCTTACAAATAGTTAACGTTGGTGATCTTGTAGATGTAATTGTTAGTGGTTTGCTGATTAGGTGGTTATAAACCCTTATTTTAGGGACTCACTATCTATTAAGAAATACCCTAAGTTAGGAACGACTTGGAGATTATTCATACATATTGTTTATAGATAAATTGCTCGCCTATAGCCTATTCAATTGTTTGTTGTCGCCCTTGGGCCTATTGTGGTTAGTTGTTGAGCTATGAACTGCCTATGGAGGCTATGATCTTGTCTAATAGGACTATGTTATTTCCAAAGAAGGCAATGCGTTGCCCACAGGGCTATATTGAAGCCAAAGAGGGTTACATGTTGCCTACGGGGCTATTTTGATGCCAAATAGGGCTATGTGTTGCCCACGAGGCTATATTGATGCCAAAGAGTGTTATATGTTTCCTACGGGGCTATTTTGATTCCAAAGAGGGCTATGTGTTGCCTACAGGGTTGTGTTGATGGAAAAGAGGGTTATGAGTAGCCCATAGAGCTATGATATTGCCTAAGAGGGCTATGTGTTGCCTATGAGGTTATATCGTTGCCAAAAAGGGCTATGAGACTTTTTACAAAGACAAAGGGCTATCGATAGGGTTATGTAGATTGATTTGGCACCTTTTGGGATTATGGGGGCCTAGGTAGGTGGTATGTTGTTTGTACCTACCGAGCTTATAGGGGCTTGGTTAGTTTGTTCTTTGATCATTATTGTATTTTTTTTTTAGATTTAGTAGTGGGTTAGCATGCTTATCCAAATTTATTTTCCTCACCTGATTGCTTTTGGTATATTATGATACTTACTCATTTAGTCTATAGCCTTTCTTACTCTTTACATTATTTTGTACTGACGCCCTATTACCTGGGGGTGCTGCATTCATGTATGCAGGACCCGATAGACGACCCATTAGACCTCCTCAGCAACAGGATTGACTTCTATCTGGTTGGCTAGCCCCGTTCCTCCGGAGCTGCCAGAGTTGGGAGGTTTGTTAGCTTTTGTTGTATATATTTTTATAGGTAGGCTGGGGCCCTGTCCCGCCAATCTTTACTACCCTTACAGGCTTGCAGACTAGTGTGTGGGGTGTACAACTAGGTTATGGCCATGCTGGCCTAGTTTTGCTGGTTTGCTGAAGCTTATGAGCTGTTTGATATATTGTCTTGATATATACCTGCTTCCAGTTTTTGTATAGATATCATGGTGGCCTCGATGGCCCAGTCAGGACTTTTGTGCTAGTTGGCTATTTATTTATATGAACTCTTGGAGTAGCTGTTTCTTTTATATATATATTGACAGGGGTCTTGTCGGTCGAGGGCTTAGTTTTAAGCTGAGATATACTTGTTTGTTTCCTTGATTGTGTGTGGTTGTCATGCGCTAGTAGCAATTGGTTCAGCACGGTCGGCTCGGGCTTGAGTTTTGGCATTAGGAGCCAGTTGCACCCCTCTAGTTTGGGGGGTGACACCTTGACAGGAATGAAATGAGCCAACTTCGATATATAATCTACAATAACCCAAATAAAATCATATTGTCGCCTGGTGCGGGGTAAACCAACAATAAAGTGCATATTCAATTCTTCCCACTTGTAAGTAGGAATACTAATATCTTGGGACAAACCCCCTGACTTTTGATGATCAACTATCCCTTGTTTAAAATTAGGACACATAGCCACCAATTTCTACAATATCCTTCTTCATCCCATTCCACTAATAGACCTTCCGCAACTTGCGGTACATCTTTGTGGCTCCCGGGTGAATGGATACCTAAGAATTATGAGCTTTCGATAAAATTGGTTCCCTATATTAATCAACATAGGGAACACATAAATGACCTTGATATCGATGCACACCATCTTTCCCTTGGGAGAGAGCCTCAATGTACTTATTAAGTATTGCTCCCTTTAACTCAAAAAGAATTGGATCATGAGTTTTCTTAGCTTTCATATCCAACACCAAAGACGATGTTGATGCCTTTTGAACAATAACACCACCCATTCGAAATCAACAAGCCGAACATCCAATCGGGCCCATCTATGAACATCACGAACAAATTTCTTCTTATCGTTTTCAACATGAGAAACACTACCCATTGATAATCGACAAAAAGTGTATGCCATTACATTTGCCTTACAGGGGTGATAGAGCACACTCATGCCATAATCCTTTAATAAATCAACCCACCTTCTTTGGTTAAGATTTATATCCTCTTTCTTGAATACAGTTTGAAAATTTTTGTGGTCGGTAAGAACATCAACATGGACACCATACAAATAATTCCTCTAAAACTTTAAAGCAAAAACAACCATTGCTAATTCCAAATCATGGGTAGGATAGTTATTTTCATGAATCTTGAGTTGCCTTGAAGTATGAGCAATAACTTTCCCATTGTGCATAAGGTCACACCCTAATCAAATTCTTGAAGCATCACAACACACAACTAAGACATCTCCCCTTCTAGTAAAGTCAACACCGTAGTGGAGGTAAGGATATCTTTCAACTCTTGAAAACTCTTTTCACATGCTTCTGACCATAAAGACTTAAAATTTTTTGGGTCAATGCAGTCAATGGAGAGGAAATCGAAGAAAACCCTTCCACAAACCTTAATATAATTCGGACAAACCCAAGAAGCTTTGAATATCTGATGGGAATAGGGGTCTAGGACAACTCTTAACCACATTTGTTTTCTCAGGATCTACCTCAGTACCCTTACCAGAAATAATGTGATCAAGGAAATTCACATATCTAAACCCAAACTCACACATACTAAACTTTGCAAATAATTGTCAGTCATTGAGAACTAGTATCAAAATCCTGAAATGATCAAAATGTTCATATCACTCCGTGAGTAAATGAAGATTTCATCAATAAACACTTATAAAAATATATCAAGATACTGTCTAAATACTCCATTCATCAAGTTCATGAATGCGGCCGAAGCATTAGTCAAACAAAATGACATTACCTAGAATTTATAATGACCATACTGAGTTCTAAAATTTGTCTTTGAAATGTCACTTTATTTCACTCTCAATTGGTTATAACTCTACCGTAGTTCAATATATGAGAAAAAAATTGCACCTTGGAGTTGGTCAAACAAATCATCAATCCTTGGAAGAGTATACTTATTCTTAATTGTAACCTTATTTAATTGCTAGTACACATGCGAAATGAGCCATCCTTCTTACAAACAAATAGAACAGGAGCACCCCATGGAGATATACTTGGTCGGATGAAACCCTTACCCAAAATATCTTTCAATTGATCCTTTAATTCCTTAAGTTCTACCGAAGTCATATAGTATGGAGGAATAAATATAGGTTGGGTATCTAGGAGAAGGTCAATACCAACACTTATTTCCCTTATGGGAGGAACACCGTCTAGATTATCAGGAAACACTTTTGGAAACTCATTTACAATGGGACTAACTTAAGAATAGGGGTTTTGGAATCCCTATCCCTAACACGAAGAAGATGATACATGAAACATCTATAAATCTTTTTTCTAGCTTTAAGACACAGAACAAACTGACCCTTGGACATAGAATTTCCCCCTTTCCACTCTAGGAAGGGCTCATTTGACAACAAAAACTTAACCACTCGGGTTCTACAATAAAAAGAAGCATAGAAAGAATAGAACCAATCCATACTAAGAATAACACCGAAATACAACATATAAATCTCTACAAGATAAATATAAGTGACTTTATGTGATTAGGAGATGAGAAAATTTCTATAGACTTTCTTTGACAAACTAGATTCACAAATAGGTGTAGAGATAGAAAAGGGGGTCTATCAACACATCTGGAGAAACGTAAAATCTCATAGCCATATATGTTATCATAAAATACAAAGTAACACCAGGGTCAAGCATATCATAAACATCAAGATAAATACTTTCAACATACTGCTAACCACATCGAAAAAACCCTCTTAATCATGTCAAGTTTGAAGTGCATAGAATCTATTTTGCTTTGGAGCACTTAAACCTGAACCAAAAGGTGGAGTTTTCCTACTATATTTTCCCTTGTTGATTCTATATGGACAATCTCTCAAGTGGTGGCCACTTTTACCACAACCAAGAAACTTATCCGTACCCATTAAACATTTTCTCGGATGACTCTTGCCACACCTTTGGCATGCCAAAACCAAAGATCTATTTCCACCACCATTTCATCCTTGAGGCTTTGGGTTAGACACCCTATCTTTGTTGAGTTTAGGATCCAGAGCATTCAAGGAACCTTGATCAGAAAACCTCTGTCAGAATTTAGAACGACCATGTCCATCAAACCTCAAATGTGAAAAGCCACCATCACCGGTCTTTGTCCTCTTTTACGCCCTAGACATTTCCTTAAGCTTCTCTTTTCCCCAGCTGGTCTACATTTTCCCTTAAGGTATAAATCTAGCCCATCATAGCAGCAAGCACCTCCGAACTACCCTCGACATTTTTTTGAGCCTGTAGTATAGTTGTGAGATTATTTAACCTTACTCCGTGTGTTTCAATCAATCTGTTACATTGGATTACCCTATATCTCAATTATAATATGCAAGAAATTTCTAAGTTAAGACTCGAACCATTCTTCAATTGTGAATAAGATCTTACCAAAAGATTCTTAAATTTTCCATATGTGTAAAGGTCAATTCTTTAGTGTGGGAATGAAATTGGATATGAATTAAGTTCACTGGAATCCCTAGCACAAAGTTGAGTTGAAAGCTTCAATATCGATTAAGTCTTGATGTAAGATTCTACTTCAGTCAAATTCAAACGCTCATATATCTTAGAATTTAAAGATTGACGTGGCTCATAACCTATCAAAATAAAGGTATTTGAATCCTTTTTCCAACGCCATCAATGTCACAGTAATCTGGGTTCCGAGTAAAAATTTAGGATCATTTTAGTAACCTGATACAGTGTAGTGACGAATTAGCCGACAGGAAAATATTAAAAAGGATCATTTTTTCTTTTTACCTCTAAGAAAACCCTAAACCAATTTCTTGAATATTTAAAGGCCCAAAACAACCATATTTTAATCTATTAATTCCTCATTCTCTTCTCTCCAACCCTAAGGAAAATCAAAGCATAGGACTTTCATTCAAGATTTTTCCAATCTTTTTCAAGATTGTTCTTCAAGGTAAGTCCTTATCAAGGAATTTCATTCTTTTAAACTCAAATGTCTTCATACACTTATAAATCATTAGTGAAAATCCTAATTTTGGCCATAGAGTTTTCAGGAAACTAATTAAAAAATCTAAAGAAAGGTGTTCTTGATTGTTCTCCTTCAAGCTAAGGTTTCAAGGCTTCTAATCAAGTTCTTTAAAGATTCTTCAAGATCCTTCTTCTTCCAGGTAAGGAAGGTTATTCATAGTGATGGACTAAGCTCGTCCTCACACCCTACATCTCAATTAAGTCAGTAAAAGTTTAATCTAGGGTTATACCCTTAGTTTGGAGAATTCTTGAGATGAGCTTGTGGTTGAGTTTTGAGTTCTATTCCTAGTGGTTGAGTTGCTATATGTTATACATTGAGATTCTTGAGTCGATTCATTTATGTCTATATATAAGAAAGAACCCTATTAATTGAGTATTCTTAAGATGAGTAGTATCGTTGAGTTCTGAGTTCTTGAGTTCCGACCATTGAGTTTTTCTATATTGTTATTGAGAACCTTGAGTTTAGTTGTTCATGTCTATATTTCAGCATGAACCCTATTTTTAGTTATAAATT
This sequence comes from Solanum piurae, assembly GCA_029582685.1. Lineage (NCBI taxonomy): Eukaryota > Viridiplantae > Streptophyta > Magnoliopsida > Solanales > Solanaceae > Solanum > Solanum piurae. The sequence goes on along the minus strand of JAJOOO010004739.1, from coordinate 59,789 downwards.
TTGAGAATCTTTTAAAGTCATCATTTTTTTTTAAACTGAGTTTTTGAGAATGTAAAAAAGAGTTCGAGAAAGAGTTTTAACCAAGATTAAATCAAGAGTATGAGGGAACTAAGTATTTCCCCAAATGTTTCATTTTTACATGAACAATGAGAGAGAGTATTTTTATATTGAGCAAAGAGATATCTTGTTTTCAAAATGAGCAATGAGTTTAGAGTTATTTTAGATCAGTTACCTCTTTTAAGAGGATATTTTGAGAAAATGTCTCAAACCAGAAAATAGTATGATTTGTACATTTGAGCATGAGTGTATATATTTTTGAAAGTAGTATTGAGCACCGATATAGGGATGAGTTGAGACAACTCAAAATACTCATAAACCATGCCTTGCACACATGGGTACATGATCATACTCTTTAGATGAATCATTATTGCTTAGTGGATGCACTTAGTTGAGATGTTCTATAGTCAGACACGGTATAGGACAGTTCTAGAAGCATGGGTGAGATGATGTATCATCACGTAGCTCATAGTGATGTTTGTCAGTTAGAGACTATCCTAAATAGAGTTACGAATGTATTTTTTAATTATATAACTTAATATGGTGAGTTTAGAGATGAGTAAGTTTTTTGTAAAGTTTTAATAATTTTAGTTTTTTATCTCTTTACATTCAGTTGAGTATATATCTTTATCTATTGTAGTCCTTTCATTCAGTTATTTGTTATTAAACTATATTACATACTCATACATTCAATGTACTGAGTCATTCGACCGACATATTTTAATGATATATATATAGGTTCTTAGGATCCTCAACAAGAGTTAGTTGAGATCTTTTGATCCACTCGTCAGCTTTTGAGTGAGGTCTCCTTCCTTGTGGAGGACTCCAACGTTATGAGTTGTTGGTATTAGTAGCATTTTAAGTAGTCCTGGATTTTGTCCCGACACTCATCTATATATAGTAGAGGGTTCATAGATAGACAATTTTGGAGAGTCTTTCAGTTTCATAGGTATTCTTTAAAACTTATGATTAAACCCAGTATATTCAGAGAGATTTGAGATTTATTACACTATTGATTTAGCATTTTTTTAGTTTGATGCTTATGTATACATGAGTTAGTCTTTTTCTCTTAGGAAGCCATGATGAGGGTTCGCTCGGGGTTTGGAAATGGTTCTCGAGTGTCGGTCAAGTCTAGGGTGTAGGCTCTGGTCGTGACTAATTTGTGTATTAGAACACAAAGTTGAATTGTCATAGGGTGTCTATGAAGCCGTGTCAGTAGAATATTATTTATGGTTGTGAGGGGCCCACTTCTATAAATCATGGAGTACAAATATTTATGAAAAGTTTCCCTTCTTTTATACTCCGAATCGTGCAATAGAACTATGTCATAAAGAACTTATTCATACTCGTGTGTTTCTCAAATTCATTCAATTAAACCTCATACTTCTGGTCCTTGAAATAGCAAAGTCGAGATCCTTATCGATGAGTTATTCTCAGGTAAATTCTTTAGATATTCATGAGACTGTAGAGGGGCTTGAGAGAAGCCCATTAGTAAGCTTAAGTGTTTAGAGTAAAAATAATGCACTCTTCTCCATTTGAATCGTGTGTTCAAGATAAAAGTAAGATGTACTCATAGATTTTCTTCTCTAATATTTATTCCGAGGAGAACCTTATGAGAAGAGTGTTTTTTAGAATACTTGAGTAGTAATTTTCACCCGAAAGATAGTATGAGTTATGATGCAATGAACCAAGGGTAATAGAAGTACCCAGAGTTAGAAGAATGCATTTAGAGGAAAATTAATCTAAGGAAGAGAGATAGTGATGAAGTAATTTATGTTGTGGCGGTCATGTGCCCAGTAAGTCATTAATGAGTAGTTTTTGTTTTATGTGGAGGCTAAGGAATAAGAATTTTTTGAGGATATCATGATACAAGATAGAGGAATACTTACAGATTAGGATGCGTTAGTATATACTTTAATCATCAATGAATTTATTGTGATTTAATTGTGTTAGTGAAGACCAAGTAAAGTTGTTGAATAGAAGAGCAAATTATTCATGAGGTGATATACCTAGTCTAGGCTCATGATTTTTGAAGTCAGAGCTCCATGTTATTCAAAGGGTTATAGAATTAATTTGGGAATGATGTATAGTGAGTTGATAAATAGGACTTAGGTTGTGAAAGAGAATATGTTGATAGGTTGTAATTAGATAGAGTATGAGGCAAATATCCACTAATTTCCATGAAATTTTAGGAATGTAATGTTTTATTGATTCTAACTACTAGTTGTAAGTTAGTGTAGTATATGATAAGTGGTTTCTATACATGTTTAGTACTAGACACTAAGCTTGAATTTAAGATGAATGTCGTGAAAAAAAGAAGGATGGAAACACGATGGTGATAATATTAGTTTCTAGTCTGATCTAGCAGGTTTTACATAAATAAGGTGAGGAATTAAAGTGTTACTTTTATATGAATGTGAGTGGTACAAATTTGGTATGATTACTCTTATATAAGAGTAATGAAGTGAGGCTAAGTCATTAGAATATCAAGATTACTAACATGTTTACCTAAGATCAGATGAGGTTCAAATTAAGTTAATGATTTTTCATGTTTGCCTAAATAGTATATATAAGCTTTAAATATGGAATGGGCTTATGTAAGTGATAACTCTCAACTACACTCCTTCCGATTCGAAGTGTAGGTGGTCGCTAACAAGTATAAGCCCAACTATGAGTTGGGGTCAAAAACACAGAGAGTGATACGATTAAAATTCAACTAGGAAGTGAAAATGTGATCTAATTAATTGTAGAAGTAAAATATTTCGAAGCATAAAATAAATCACGAAGTTTCAATGATTAATATCAAACAGGGAACAAGTAACACGGGAATTAAACAATTAAAGATTGGACCTTAAGAATGTGATCAATCGAATGCTTATTTCGCGTAATGGATAATTACTAATTGCCTCATGTTGTTGAATCTCAATGTGTAGGATAGGTTTTGAATAAAATAGCAATCTCTCGATCAACTATCATGTTTCAAGTGTGTTTTCTTGAACCTCAACAATCTTAACACTACCAAACAACCCAATTCCTTAATTTACCCACTTTCACAAGCAGGGTTGTAAAGTGTAACACCCCAGATCCAACATAGGGTAAAGGAGCACTTTTAAGAAGTTATAGGTGTCAACCCTTGAGGGCCACCCACGACCCGTAGATAGGACCACGGTTCGTAGGGTTGGTCTGTGGATGGCTCCCCAAAATAGCCCATAAAGGCCTAAGACCACAGCCTAACCAATAGACCGTTGGTCAGACCACGGTCTGTGGTTGAGGGCCTGTGGTTCAAGGGCCTAGGACCAAGTCACTGACAAGAGTCTACGGTCGTGCAGGACGGACCGTTGTCCTGTCCATGGTCTATCGATCGAGGGTTTTGGTCGGCAGCTGGCAGTAGGGGTAGTTAGGTCTTTTACTAATTAATCTAGTCTAATACTATGTCATTTTGCCTATGTATAAGACCCCTATATATGCATTTTTACCCCAAAATTTCCCAATAGAAATCATTCTATCCAAACTCACCAAAAACAAGAACTCTCAAATATTTCTCTCTTTAGAACTTGAAGAAGAAGAATGATTAACCTAGAGTTTAAAGCTAATGTTTCCATTCCTCCATTGAAGATTAACATTTGGCTCCAACGTATGATAGTTTTCATCCATGGATTCCTTCCATTCATGGAGTTCCCAAATCCCTCTATTTCAAAGGTTAGAATTCCCCAGTTGAGTTAGGGTTTTCTTCAATTGTCATGGGTTATTTCATTATTGATTTAAATTATTGAATTAGAATGATCCTCTATGCATGAATTGATGAAATACTATAGTTTTATGATGTTGTAACCTACGAACCCATGTGATCCCCATGTTTTTAAGTTATGATCATATGTTGTGGGATTTTGATTATGAAGCATGTTTTCTGAATGTTGATGATTGAAAGTGGGTTTTGATCCTTGAAAGGCAAATTATGGAATCATGCATATTCTTATGAAAGTTATGAAAATTCTTTAAGGATGCTTTGAGAGTAAAGTATCATGATGATGTTAATGTTGTGTTATTGAAAGGCTTTTCTCATAAACACATGAAAGCATGAATAATGTGAAATTTTTTCTCGCCTAAATGAATCAATGATAAGTAGATATTGTGTAAGATTTATGCTTAGTACCGAGAGGATATTGAGATGGAGGATCTCCCATTAGTAGAGGCCGGGTTTATAGTAGAAATATCTTTATCCCTTACCTATGTGCCCCATTGGATGCTTTTCTAGATAGACATTAGCTAGTGGATCCATTTAAGCTAGAAGTTCATGGTCCTTACCTTGGAAAGTAGGACAACCCTTTTCGGTAAGGGATACACCGAGGGATCATGTTATAGCTCACATGGTCTCTATGTCGGTTAAGGCTAATTCCACATATTAATAATGAACTAAGGTTACTTCAAGAAGTATGCCATATGTGTTCAAAGGCTTTAAAGAATGTTAGCTTGCATTGACCATGTTTTTATGAATAATGCTTTCTAACCCTTATATGATGTTTTTATCTTGGTCAATTGCATGTCATGAAATGTCCTCTTTTATCATGACTTAAATGCTTATGCATGGCTATGATACTTGGTACATTGTTTTTGTACTAACGCATACTTTTGGCTACATTTCCCCAAATGTATGGTCCGACAATCAGGGTCCTCAATTTTGTGGCTAGTGGTTGATTTCGAGATTCTCGAGCTTGGTGAATCCTGATTGTTCGAGGATGGATTTCCATTGTTTAGTTTCTATATTGTATTTCAATTTTGAACATGACGTATGGGCTAGGCCCAATTTCATTCTATTGTATTAGATGGCTATTGAGACAAGTGTTTTAGACTTCCGCTTTTCCTTTATAAAACTGTTGGACTTGAAATGTGTTTTAAATCTCTTATCTTCTATTTCTTATGTTATGAATCCTAAGTGGCTTGTGTGGGGTCCTTCGATGTCTTTTATGCCATGTTACATCTAGGGGCTACCCTTGGGTCGTGACAAACTTGGTATCAGAGCATAATGTTGAGAATGGTCATATGATGTCTCATAAGCCACATTAAGTAGAGTCTTGTTCATGAGTGTGAAGTGCATCACATTTATGAATGAGAGGCGACAATATGTTTAGGAAACTCCACTTCTTTCATTACTCTTAAGTCGTGTGATAGAGTTTAACTCTATAAGGTCTCTCTCCTAATCGTTATCCAATGCTCTAAAGGATATGGCTACTCGAAGAGCTTATGCTAGAAGGAATGTGAGAGAGAAAGCAGAACAAGAAGCTCCTCCCCAAGATCCTCAAGTTTCAGTCAATCCTTTGGCCGAACAAGTGACTAATGCGTAGTTTAGAGCTATTTCTCAAGTATTGCCTCAAGCCATGACAGCCCAAGCGAATAGGGAGGTTGTGGTTCCCATAAGCCCAAATATTCGTACAACAGCTTCTAGAGTGAGGGACTTCACTATGATGAATCCTCCGAAGTTTCATGGTTCTAAGATTGAGGAAGATCATCAATAGTTGATTGATTAGGTCTACAAGGTCTTGATGATCATGGGAGTGATGTCGGTGGAAAAGGGGGAGTGGGCCGCTTATCAATTGAAAGGTGTTACTCAAACTTGATTCAACCAATGGAAAGAAGGGAGACCGAAAGATGTGGGTCCTCTTGATTGGGAGAAGTTTAAGTTTACTTTTCTTGATAGGTTCTTTCCCCTTAAGATGAGGGAAGCTAAGGTTCTTGAGTTCATTAACCTTCGACAAAGAAGTATGAGTATGCGAGAATATTCTCTAAAGTTTACACAACTATTTATATATGCTCCAACAATGGTTTCCAATTCTAGGGCAAGGATGAGCAAGTTCTTTTTGGGTGTGTCCAAAATGGTGGTTAAAGAGTGTCGAACCGCTATGCTCATTAATTACATGGACATCTCTCATCTCATGGTACATGCACAACAGATTAAAGAGGAGGAACTTAAGGAAACGTATAGGTAGACAAAGAGGGCTAAAACCAGTGATGGAAATTTCTAACATACAAGGTCCGATGGACATGGTCGTTTTAGATTCCGACAAAAGTTTTCTGGTCAAGGTTCCTCCAATGCTCCTCTTAAGTTCAACAAAGATAGGGTGTCAAACCCTAAGACTCAAGGAGGGAATTATTGTTGATCTTCATTGCCCATGTCTACAAGTGCTAAGTGTGGAAAGAAGCATGAGGCAACTGTGTAGATGGCACGAATGGTTGCTTTAGTTGTGGTAACAGTGATCATAAGATGAGGGATTGCCCAATACTTGAGGCAAAAGGAAGAGAGGGCAAGCAAGCTCCTCCTAGTGGTTCGGGTTCCAATGCTACTAAGCAAAACCGATTATGTGCACTTCAGACTCATGGTGAGCGAGAGGGTTCTCCCGATGTGGTTATGGGTATGTTAAATGTTTTCCAACTTGATGTTTATGCTTTACTTTATCCCGGTGCTACTTTGTATTTTGTGACTCCATATGTGGCTATGAAGTTTGATGTTCTTCTGTATATATTGTTAGAACCTTTTTTTGTCTCTAATCTTGTTGGTAATTCTATTGTCGCTAAAAGGGTCTATAGAAAGTGTCTTGTTTCCTTGTACCATAGAGTTACTCTTGTTGACTTGGTAGAGCTTGATATGTTAGACTTTCATGTAATCTTTACTATGGATTGGTTGCATTCAAGTTATGCTTCTACTGATTGTAGAACTCGTGGTCAAGTTTTAATATCCAAATGAGCCTATCCTAGAGTGAAAGGGGGAAAATTATATGCCTGAGGGTCAGTTTGTCTTGAGTTAAAGCTAGAAAGATAATTTCTAACGGTTGCATTTATCATTTAGTTAGGGTGAGGGATGTGGATTCCGAAACCCCTATTCTTAAGAAGTTCCCCATTGTTAATGAGTTTCCAAAAGTTTTCCCAGATGATTTACCCGGTATTCCTTTCGAAAGGGAAATAGACTTCAGTATTGACCTTCTCTGACATACGCAACCTATTTCTATTTCTCCTTATATAATGGCTCCGACAGAACTTAAAGAGTTGAAAGAACAATTAAAAGATTTGTTGGATAAGGGTTTCATCCGACTGAGTATCTCTCCATGGGGTGCTCCAGTTTTGTTTGTTAAAAAGAAAGATGGTTCTCTTCGTATGTGTATTGTCTATCATCAATTGAACAAGCTGACTATTAAGAATAAGTATCCTCTTTCAAAGATAGATGATTTGTTTGACCAACTTCAAGGAGCAAGTTACTTCTCTAAGATTGATCTTTGGTCGGGTTATCACCAATTGAGGGTGAAAGAGGATGATATTCCGAAGATGACTTTTTGAACTCGGTATGGTCATTATGAGTTTTAAGTGATGTCATTTGGGTTGACTAACGCTCAGGTGGCATTTATGGACTTGATGAATAGGGTATTTAGATTATACCTTGATATATTTGTGATTGTGTTCATTGATGATATATTGATCTATTCGAGAAGTGAAAATGAGAATATTGATCATTTGAGGATTGTGTTGTACATTCTCAAGGACCAACAACTCTTTGCTAATTTTAGTAAATGTGACTTTTGGCTAAGGTCTGTAGCTTTTCTTGGTCATATTGTTTTAAGTAAGGGTATTGACGTAGATCCTAAGAAGACGGTTGCGGTCAAGAGTTGGCTTAAACCTCTAGCTCTTTTGGATATTAGACGTTTCTTGGGTTAAGCCATCTACTATAAAAGGTTTTTCCAAGGATTTTCTTTAATTGCCTCTCCTTTGATGGCTTTGACAGAAAAGAAGGCTAAGTTCATAGGGTTCGAAGGTTGTGAGAAGAGTTTTCAAGAATTAAAAGATAGACTTACTTCCGCTCCGGTGTTGACTTTACTAGAAGGGACAAATGGTTTTGTGGTTTATTGTGATACCTCTAGAATTGGGTTAGGATGTGCGCTCATGCAAAATGGGAAAGTTATTGCCTATGCATCAAGGCAACTTAAGATTTATGAGAAGAATTATCCTACGCATGACCTTGAATTAGCAGAGGTTGTTTTAGCCTTAAAGATATGGAGGCACGATTTGTATCGTGTACATGTCGATGTTTTTACCGACCACAAGGGTTTGCAATATGTGTTTAACCAAAAAGATCTAAATCTTCGCCAAAGAAGGTGGCTTGAATTATTAAAAGATTATGATATGAGTATTCTCTATCACCCCGATAAAGCTAATGTGGTGGCGGATGCTCCTAGTTGGTTATCTATGGGCAGTATTGCCCATATTGAGGAAAATAAGAAAAAGTTGGTTCGAGATATTTATTGATTGGCCTGATTGGGTATTTAGTTAGTGGAGTCCACCAAGGATGGTGTTATGGTTCACAATGGTTCAAAATCATCTTTAGTAGTGGATGTGAAAGCCAGGAAAGGTCTTTATCCAATTTTGGTTGAGTTGAAAGAAGCGGTTCTTAAAAAATCCGTTGAGGCTTTCTCCCAAGTGGGAGATGGTGTCCTTATATATCAAGGTCGTTTGTGTGTTCGAAATGTTGATAACTTGAGGGAACAGATCTTGTTAGAAACTCATAGTTGTCGATATTCCATTCATTCGGGAGCCACCAAGATGTACCGTGATCTGCGGGAGGTATATTGGTGGAATGAGATGAAGAAGGATATTGCGTAATTTGTGACTAAGTGCCCTAACTGTCAACAAGTGAAAGTTGAGCATCAGAAACTGGGAGGTTTGTCCCAAGACATTAGTATTCCTACTTTGAAGTGGGAAGATGTTAATATAGACTTTATTGTTTTTTTGCCTCGCACCCGGTGAAAACATGACTTGATTTGGGTTATAGTAGATCGAATGACAAAATCGGCTCATTTATTCGGCGGAGGATTGTGCTAAGTTGTACATAAGCAAATTAGTAAAGTTGCATGGAGTGTTTTTGTCCATTATTTCTGATCGTGGTACCCAATTCACTTCTCACTTTTAGAATTCTTTCCATAAGGGTCTTGGTACCTATGTTAAGCTTAGTACGACCTTTCACCCCCAAATTAATGGGCAAGCAAAGCGTACTATCCAAACTTTGGAAGATATGTAAAGAGGTTTTGTGAATGATTTTAAGGGTAATTGGGATGACCATTTGCCATTGATTGAGTTTGCCTATAACAATAGCTATCACTCGAGCATTGATATAGCTCCATTTGAGGCATTATATGGTAGTAGGTGTAGATATCCTATATGATGTATTGAGATGGGTGAAGTTACCTTAATAGGTCCCAAATTAGTGTATGAGGCCAAACAGAAGGTTCGACTTATAAGAGAAAGGTTGAAAATGGCTAAAAGTCGACAGAAGTCATATGCCGATGTGAGAAGAAGGGATCTTGAGTTTGATGTTCATGATTGGGATTACTTGATAAATTCACCCATGAAGGGTGTAATGAGGTTTGGTAAGAAAGGGAAGCTTAGTCCATATTATATAAGCCTATATCAGATTTTGATACGTGTTGGTAAGGTTGCTTATGAACTAGATTTGCCTAACGAGTTGGCATCGGTGCATACCATTTTCCCTGTCTCTATGTTGAAGAAATATGTTGGAGATCCGACATTTATAGTTTCCTTAGAAGAGTTTCGAGTTAAAGAGAATCTTTCTTATGAGGAAGTTCCAGTTGAGATTCTAGACCGAGAAGTTAAGAAGTTGAGAAGTAAAAAAGTTGCTTCCGTGAAAGTGTTGTTGAGGAATCAATTAGTTGAGGGTGCTCCTTGGGAGGCCGAGGCTGATATGATGTCCCGATATCCTCATCTTTTTCCTTCTACTCCTACTCTATCATGATTTGTTCTTTGTTTTGGAGTCATGTGTCTTATATGTTTCCATGAGTTCCTTATTTAGACATGTTCATGAAAAAGCTTAAGTTTTGAAAGAAAATGACTTATATGATAGATTTTTCCCATGTTGATGTGCAGTGAATATAAGTTTCCTACAAACTTCATAAGATTCTATGTTGAACATGTTTAGCTTGGAGTGATGTTTCCTCCTTGTATATATGCATTTGAGTATGAATTGCAGAAAGGCTCCATGAGAGGATGTTCAACATGATTTTAGCTTGAAGAAGGTAGTTCCTCCTTGGACATGAGAAATGTTGAAATTTCACGCATATTGGGTTGCTAGGTCTAGTTTCTATTCCCTTGCGATGCATTGAATATGTTAGCTTGGAGTTGATATTTTTCCTCCTTGGATGTGTGCATTTAGAGATATTGCATTTATGTTGGGCTGCTAGTTTTCATCTTTTTTATGATGTTGAGTATGCCTAAGCTTCGAGTCTATAATCCTCCTTGGTTGTGTGCATTTGAATGAAGTTGCATGCATGATGGGTTGCTAGTTTAGAGACTTTTTCTCCTAAGTAATGACTATAACCTCATTCTAGGACGAATGATCCCAAGGGGGAGATATTGTAACACCCCGAATCCGAAATAGGGTAAAGTAGCATTTTTAAGGAGCTATAGGTGCCAACCCATGAGGGCCACCCATGGCCAGTGGATGGGACCACAAACGTAGGGTTGGTCCGTGGATGGCTCCCCAAAACAACCCCTGAAGGCCCAAGACCAAGACCACAGCCTGACCAATGAACCGTCGGTCAGACCACGGTTTGTGGTTGTGGGCTAGTGGTTCAAGGGCACCAGACCAAGTCACTGACCACAATCGACAGCCGTGCAGGACGTGCCATCGTCTTGTCCACTTCCATCGATTGAGAGTCGTGGTCGGCAGCTGGTGGTTAATTTTAAAGGGTAGTTAGGTCATTTCCTAATTAATCTAGCCTAATACTATGTCGTTTTGCCTATGTCTAAGACCCCTATATAAGCATTTCTACCACCAAATTTCCCAATAGAAATCATTCTATCCAGAATCACCAAAAAGAAGAACTCTCAAATATTTCTCTCTTTAGAAATTGAAGAAGAAGAAGGATTCAGCTAGGGTTTCAAGATAAAGTTTCCATTCCTTCATTAAAGATTAGCATTGAAGGTATGATAGTTTTCATCCATGGATTCCTTCCATCCATGGAATTCTTAAATCCCTCTATTTCAAAAGTTAGGATTTCCCAATTGAGTAAGAGTTTTCTTCAATTGTCATGGGTTCTTTTCATTATTTATTTAAATGATTGAATTATGATCTTCTATGCATGAATTGATGAAATACTATGGTTTTATGATGTTTTACCCTATGAACCCATGTAATCCCCATGTTTTCAAGTTATGATCATATGTTGTGGGATTTTGATTATGAAGGATGAGTTTTATGAAATTAAGCATGTATTGATAGATCTACATGATTTCATGATGAAATCCATAGTTAACCCATATTTTCTAAATGTTGATGATTGAAAGTGGGTTTTCAGTCTTGAAAGGCAAATTATGGAATTATGTATATTCTAATGAAAGTTATGAAAATGCTTTAAGGATGCTTTGAGAGTAAAGTATCAATGATGATGTTAATGTTGTGTTATTGAAAGGATTTTCTCATAAACACATGAAACCATGAATGTGAAAGGTTTTATCACCTAAATGAATCAATGTTAAGGAGCTATCCTAATGAAACTTAGCATGGATTGGCAAAATGACATGCCTTTCCATCGATAATGAGAATAAGTAAGAAATGACTATTTCGTGAGATTTATGCTTAGCACTGAGAGGATATTGAGATGGAGGCTCTCCCGTTAGTAGAGGACGGGTTTCTAGTAGAAATTTATGTATCCCTTACCTATGTACCCCCATAGGATGATTGTCTAGATAGACATTAGCTAGTGGATCCACTTAAGCTAAAAGTTCATGGTCCTTACCTTGGCAAGTAGGACAATCCATTTCGGTGTGGGAGACACGGGGGGATCATGTTATATTTCACATGGTATCTATGTCGGTTAAGGCTAATTCCCCACATTAATAATGAACTAAGGTTACTTCATGAAGTATCTCATATTTGTTCAAAGGCTTTAAACAATGTTAGGTTTCATTGACCATGTTTTTTATGAATTATGTTTCCTAACCCTTTTATATCGTGTTTTAGCGTGGTCAATTGCATGTCATGAAATATAATATTTTAGCATGATTTAAATGTTTTATGCATGGCTATCATACTTGGTACATTGTTTTTGTACTGACGCATACTCTTGCCTAAATTTCCCTAAATGTAGGGTCCGACATTCAGGGTCCTCTGTTTCGTGGATAGTTGTTGATTTCGAGATTCCTGAGCTTGGTGAGTCCCCATGGTTCGAGGACGGATTTCCATTTTTTACTTTCTATCTTGTATTTCACTTTTGAACATGATGTATGGGCTAGGCTCAATTTTATTATATTGTATTAGATGGCTATTTATACAAGTGCTTTAGACTTCCGCGCTTTGCTTTTATAAAAACTATTGGACTTGAAATGTGTTTTAAATCTCTTATATTTTATTTCTTATGTTATGAATGCTAAGTGGCTTGTACGCGGTCTTTCGGGGTCTTATGCGCCATGTTACATCTAGGGGGTACCCTCGGTCATGACATAAATACGCAATCAAACCCACTTTCTCAAGCTAGATTTTAAAGACGCAATCAATCATTGTACTATAATACTTCTTTCTCAAGAAAGCATAGAGAGCTAGGCTAGAAGTGAATTTTCAACTTTAGTTCATTAATTAAACCATGAACAAATAATTGAACTCATTTCAAAACAACATTATATTCAACAATTAATAACACTTATTAGCTAATTATTGCATTGGACTATATGATCACACCGCTACAGTATGGGGTTTAGCCAAACATAGTGATAGGTAAGAAATCGTTACCAACAAGATTTTCCATCTGAATTGTTAACAATCTGCAATACCCAATGCCAAAAATTAAGCTAGAATCCAAAAACCTCAAATACAAGATCCAATTCTTCTATGAAATTGTTCAACAAATGTTAAAATGTAAAAACACCTCAAGACTGAGGAATACACAGTGTTGGGAACTCCTTTTCTTCTTTCAAAAAATCAATTTACACAATCCCAAAAACTTAACACGAAGTCAAATTGGTGGGGTTAGTCAAACTCTCCAATCAACTCGGTGATCCGACGAGTTGTGCTTCGTCTCGCCTTTTTGCTTGACTCCTGCAACAAATTGTTCTGGAAGCTGAATTGTGATTGCCGACCCTATCGGTGTGTCTCTGAATTTCCCTTTTGCTCGCCAAGTTGGCTTGGTACATGGGAAATTTCGCTCGAACTTTTGATGAGCTGGAGACTCACTCGGCGAGCGCCGAGTGACTTTTGCGAGCTCCAACTTCTTATTTCTTCAGCATTTCCAACTTTCTCTCTTCTTTTCGCATCACAATGTACTTACCTTTTTCTTAAGCCTTCATTGCTGCATATCAATACATTAACATCAGCTATGAGCACAAAATAGGTATCGAGGACACTAATTCATTGAATAATAAACCCTAAATGAGTCGAAATTCCCGACTCATCAACACCCCCAACTTAAGCGTTTTCTTGTCCTCAAGTAAAATACAAGATCAATCAGGCGTACAAGTATGTCTTCAGATAGTACTACTTGAGACTCAACTTGAATGCATACAATGTTAAATCTACACATGCAATGTTCAATTGTGCACTAAAAGTTTCAAACTATGACTAGTCATCATCAAATAGAGTTCAAGCTTACAATGCTTACTTCATATGCAAATTCATTCTCAACGAGAGTATTCGAATGCCCTCACATCAAGAATGATTCCATTCTCCTACCAATTCAATCAACGATTACAATTTATGGAACCAAAATAACCTCACACTCTCAATGAGAAAAACATGCACCATTTTTCCTATAATTTTGCCCGTATTTTCCAACCAACACTCGGCTCATGCAAGATCAAAAAGGTCTTTCAAGGCATGTAATTTGGCTGAGGGTACGGGTATGATAATTTTGGCTTAGTGAATTCTACCTTCATGAAGAATGACTCAAATTTCACTTCTTATCCTTTTCTTTTATTCTTTTCATCTTCACAACTCATCCTTGGCACATTCAAGTCACATACAATTTTTTGTATCTCTTATCGGATACCCCTTTTATTTCCACAAAATTGCTCAATGGATAAAATTTTATCGTTTCTTTTTCTCTTTTCACCTTTTTCTCCTTCTTTTTATATTAATGGAGGGGTTCCACCTTTTTCTTCAACACAAGTTCCCAAGGGTGAATTTCACAAACTTCTTTCTCAATTTCTTTCCTCATTCTTACCACACCCACAACTTAGGCTTTTGGCCTAACTTGGCTATTCAAATAAACTAATGCTTCACGAAGGTTTAAGGTGAGGAGGACAAGGCCAGTCGCGTTTATGTTTCATCCAAAGAAAAGGTTAGGATCAAATGGTGTCAAGTTAGGTTCACACACTCACAAGGTGGTCACACAAAGGTATAGTAATTCGGTTCACTAATCAATAATTTAAGCCTAAAATCATTTCCTTCATTCACCAAGATTTGTCAATTGGATTAATGGGGAAAGTTCTAGGTATCACCATGCACAATTTCAAGTAAACCTCGCCATAGAAGGCATTCAACACAATCATCGATCATTACTCCATAGGTTAAGCTCATGTGCAACGATCATTACAACACTCACTTCGACAATCGACTAGTCACAATGAGATGCTAAGAGTTCACACATGACTTGTGCAATTCCAATTGCCTCATTGGACTTGCACAAACATATCGTTCATCGAAATAAATATTCAAGTCATCGATATTATTTCCAACCGACACTTAAATATATAAGAGAACATCAATCACATGCAATCACACAATTAAGAGAAACTCCAATAAAATAAAGCTAGCGTTAATTCACATTCCATCAACAAGGAGAATTTTGAACAAAAACAATAAAACACAAAATATCCAAAAGACTAAGTAAAAAAAATACAACCAAAAGAATAGGTATAAGAATACCCTCACCCCATGAAAACAACTACACAATGTGGCCTAAGGTGAACTCTGCACATCTAGGGTGGCCTCTGGGCATCAGTGCTCGGCTTGACTCCAGTGATAGAGGTCTATGCAACTATCTTCTCCGTGGGCCTGAGACCCGCTCGAGCAAATCATGGATGTGTCGCACAATGAAGCTTTCATAGCGGCCCATCCCAAGTCACCTTTTAGATCCTACAAATCCTAAAACACCTCATCATCACGAGCTATTAGGTCCTCCTAATCAGTCTGGTATGTATCAGACTCTCCATCATCATCAGTTGTAACGACATCTCTGGTTAAAGTAGTCAAAAGGATCTCAGAAACAACTAGCATATCCGCATTAGGGTCCTCAGGAAGATCTTTATTACCCCACAACATCGAGATATCAGTAGATTTAAGTTCATCAACATCATATCGGAGACAGGTAATCTCAGCCTTCAAGGTTGTCACATCCACAGAGCCACGGTCTAACGTCTCGCACAGCACAACCCAAATAGTAAGAGCATTCAATGCTGCCCCATGGGCCATGATCATCTCCCTATGTGCTCTCAACTCCTCCCGAATGGGCTCTAATGTTGTCGGTATCACACGATCGATCATAGAATGCACAACTGCCTCAACCCTTGCAGCCTTCACATAGCCGAATAGGCAAGGTTTCCCATTTTATATATCATAGCCTGTGTCAAGGGGGGATAGGAAGCAGTAGCAGGGGCGGGTGCAGTAGAGGTGGAAGAACCGGTATACCTCTCGGCTCAACTATTGGCGTAGACTGAGTAGCATTGGCTTCCATGGTCTCAACCTCGACCAGCGGAGCCTTCTTCCTCTTCTCCGATTTATCCTTCATGTACTCATCCTTAATTCTACAAATTTTGGTGAGAGATGCCATACTTAAATCTTTATATTTCTTTGCCACAAAGGGCACACCATCCTGACGACAAAGATCAGTAATCAACACTAGAAATGGGGATGAGGTTTGGTTTTGTTTTGCCCTCATCACCATCTCCTGAGAAATTATCACCTCAGGATTCAGCCGCTCTCGATCAATAACACACCCCAGCCGTGCAACTTTTGGATGTCAGACAATCCATTAATTCTGTGAAAACATCAGGGTGCTGTAGATGAACCCAAACCAATAACGAGCAGCAATATTTAAATTCCTCTTCTCAAGCACAACTCCCACCTCAAGCCTGGGAAGAGTAGCATTACTAAGTAACTGGGAAAACCACCCCTTTAAATCTTCAAGAGTCTTGTGCTTGACCATGTCGGCCAAACAATTAATGGTGCACATAGTGTAGTCCAGCAAATCATTGATGTTAGTTTTGCTACACTTTACCTTATTGCCTCGCACCTCTACATATTCTACCGGTGCCATCAACTCATCCTTCTTCTTCCTTTTCGGGATCAATCTTGCATAGCTCTCATATAAATCTCGTACCCATGAAGGAACATATAGATTTCCGGGATTTGTGAACTGTTGAAACATTTAGAAGCAAAATGTCTACCACACACCGGGGTACATTAACACAACACAATTAGTATACAACCGCTTCTCCTCCAAGATAGTTCGCAAGCCAGCAGCTTTTAATAGATTCATGGACTGCAGTATGTGTTTTGGGACTGGAGGCACTTGAGGTGCCTGTACTGCTGCAAGTGTTGGAGGTATTGAAAGTGCTGGAAGTCTAGCCAAAGGATCATGAACTTCTTTAGATCGCAGTTCCGAGCGCTTCTATATGAGAAACTCCCCCTCCATTGCCGGTGTATGTACTAAAGTCTTAGACCCCATAACTTCCTCCCTTTCAGACTCGGAGGAGGTGAGATAAGTAGAGTCGATGCCCAGAGAGGTGTGACCTCTGTTGCAATGACAACCCCTTTTGCCTTTTTTCTGGGTGGTGGACCTCTCACCAGAAGGATTGGTCTAGCCATATCTGTAGATAAACTCAAAAAAAACACATGCGGTTGCAAAGGGTTAGCAATATATTATTTTCAAAAAGTTGCAGGAAACTTGCCAAACCACTCGGTGAGTCACCGAAGCCATTCAATAAGCAATAGAGGGACCGCCAAAAGTTATAGCATATATGAGCAAAAATTCAGCACAAAAGGGCGACACCAAAGACCATTCGGTGAGTCACCGAGTTCATTCGGCGAACAAAATATGCTTCCCCAAATGTTATAGAAATAAACAACCTAAAAAGAAAGTAAGAAAGGTGAGATGAAAACCATTCGGTGAGTCGCTGAGTCTACTTGGCGAGCACAAGCATATCGCCAAAAGTTACAGAGTAATTCTCCCACATTGCAGATCAAAAAGGGCGATATAGGGGTCAATTTGCGAACCGCCGAGTCTCTCGAGGAGCTCAACTCAGCTCGCCAAATGATGCAACATGCCAGATTTCCAACCCATAGTCCAATTTATACTAAACAGCCTACGACAACTAACTTTGAGTACAATTCTACGCAATTCAATCCTACCCACAATGATTATCTATCTCGGGGAACTCAGACTTCCCCCAATTAATCTAGATTTTACCCAAACCACGACGTCGGCCAATCCATCATTGAGCAAATTTGAGTTATTTGGTGGAATTTGGGTTACTTAGACTTTACCCACACAAAACCCCAACATGCGAACCCGCAATTCACACAAATTAAACGCCAAACTTAAACTAATTTAGGTTTAACAAGATATTAGGCATTCTTGATTTCAAAATGAATTCAACAAGAGATTAAGCACTCAATAAATTCAAATAATAGATCTATGAACTAGTCAAACCCAAACTCAACTTATTTTATGCAATTTTAAAACAAATTCAGAAAACCAACCTCAAATGTAGACATGGAAAATAAGGCAAAGACAAAAGGATGGGCAACACTTCAGATTCTTACCACATGAGGAAACCCACAAAATCAAAGTTAAAGCTATGATCTAAAATTTGATTGTAAGAGTCAAAAATTTCAAAATAAGGAAAGGATTTAAATTGAAAATGGTTGAAAGGCCCTTGACCTTTGGGTTTGTGCCTCGATCGGCGAGGTTCATTTAAGTCGTTGATCCACACGATGATATGTCGAGTAGACTTTACCCCGTCGAAGTTAATATAAAATCGGCCATTTATTTCATCCTAAAGGTGATCTATAACTTTCTCATCGAGAAACTCGGTGGATCACCGAGTGGGATTTATCTCGCCCACTTCCCCTTTTCCTCCAAAATTTGAATTTCAACCTACACATCCAACAAACGTTACTCAAAACAATAAAGTAAAACTTGGTTTGCCTCCCAAGAAGCACCTTATTTAACATCATGGAATCACATGGCCGTGTGATCATGCCTCATTCTTCAGCTAAAGGTTTACTGTCTGGATGGTACTTTTCAACAAATAAGCGAATCGCGCTCAAGTGGTGGTTGACGTTCACTAAAGTATCAATAGGAAGACCCCATTTCGGTCTTGGATTTAGGTGAGCTGAGATTTGACCCATTTGAGTCTCAAGCTACTTTATGGACATGGAGTGTGAAGTCACCATTTGATTTAGATAAGAGACATTGTCTTTCATCTCCTCAAGTACCTTATCTGATTCTTCCACCTTGTTCAATATATGGGAAAGCATATCCTTGGTCCGAAAGTTTATGGGATTAGCCCTTCATTCCTTCGGTTTTGGACGTTCATGAGGAGGCACATAGCGATCTTTGTCACCATCTCTATCTCTCTAATTTGCATTACAGTCATGCCATTCTCGATCTCAATCTCTCCAACCACCATCATGGTCTCTATTCCAACCTTGATTCCCACCCGACCTTGGATAGCTCAGACGAGAACCCCCGTTTGGTTCGACAAAAAATGTACCTCTTCGTTGTATCTCGCATCAAATTGTGCGTCATCAGGCTTCACATAACTATTTGCACCAAGCGCATTCATAACCTTGTAACTAACTCCCTTGACATGTTTTGTCAATAGGTCCATTTGGGTCATTATCTTGGCCTTGTTTTCATCTTGTTCTTGATTCTTTTCAATTTGTTCCTCTGTCAGCCCAAGATTCAAATGACACACCTAATCTTCCCTTGTGTAGCATACACAATTGATTTTGGTCATCTCGACAAACAAGGCTGACGCGATGTCAAATGGTTGTCTCATGATTGCACCCCAAATTAGTTGGTCAGCGACACCTTAATTGACCATGTCAAGACTCCAAGAAAAATATTGAAATACCAAATGGTCCGGCAACCCATGAGTCGGACATTGGAGATCCAAGATTTGGAACCTTAACCACGTTTCATGGATGGGCTCACCATCAATCCGCTTAAAGTTCTGGATATTATCCCACAATTTAACCATCTTCGAGGAAGGGAAAAACCTTTCATAAAATACCTCTATGAGCTCCTCCCAAGAAGTGATAAATTCCCTTGGTAGTTCGGTCAACCACTTCATTGCTTCCCCCGTTAGAGAAAAGGGAAACAAACGGAGTCAGACTGACTCTGGAGTGATGTTCTTGAAGGAAAATGGTCCACACACATCCACAAAGTTTCGGACATGGTCATGAGGGTCATCATGAGAAATTCCACCAAAGAGACCTTTCATTTGCAATAACTGCAACATTGTGTTGGTCACATATAACATCGCATTGCCTACAGTTGGAGCCAATCGAATAAGATCGGCACTTTCTAGCTTATCCTCATTGACATCATGCGAATTTCCGATGTCATCATTGTTCCCAAATTGACCTGCATTTCTCCCGTTCACACTCATTTCTTCACCTGCTTTAGAGCAATCAACAATAACACAAATAAGAAAATTCTACTACATCAAAATTAGTTCACAAAAATACTTCAGTAAAGGAATTCTAAACACCACTCCCTGATAGCGGTGTCATTTTTTATAACGCTCAACTGGACTTCCTCCAATTTGAAGTGTAGGCGGTCGCTAACAATTATAAACCCAACTATGAGTTGCAGTCAATCCCACAGGGAGTGATACAATAAATAAATTAACTACGATGTGAAAAAGTGTTCTAATCGTTTGTAAAAGTAAAAGATTTTGAAGCATAAAATAAATCATGCAATTTCAATGATTAATATCAAATGGAGGATTTAGTAACCAATTGATGATAGGGAATGAGTAACACGAGAATTAAACAATTACAGATTGGACCTTAGGAATGTGATCAATTGAATACTAATTTTGCGTAATGGGTAATTACTAATTTCTTCAAGTTGTTGAATCTCAATGGGTAGGATATGTTTTGAATGCAATAGCCATCTCTCAATCAACTATCATGTTTCAAGTGAGTTCTCTCAAACCTCAACAAGCTTAACACTACCAAACAACAAAATTCCTTAATTAACCAACTTTCTCAAGTTGGGTAGTAAAGACGCAATCAAACCCACTTTCTCAAGCTAGATTTTAAAGAGGCAATAAATACAATTATCAACTAATAATTCTACTCTAATACCTCTTTCTCAAGAAAGCATACAGAGCTAAGCTGAACTGAATTTGCAACTTCAGTTCATCAATTAAAACATAAAAAATAATTGAACCCATTTTAAAAGAACATTAAATTCAGCAATTAATAGCACTCATTAGCTCATTAATGGATTCGACTACAAGATCACACCCTAAGGTATGGGGTTTTAGCCAAACATAACAAAAAGTAAGAAATCATTACCAACAAGATTTTCCGTCATAATTGTTAACAATATGCAATGCAAAATTCCAAAATTTAAGCAAGAATCCTAAAAACTCAAATACGAGATGCAATTCTTCTTTGAAATTGTTCAATAAATATGAAAATGTAAAAACTCTCCAAGACTCAAGAATATTTAGTTTTGGGAACACCCTTTTTTAATTCAAAAAATAAATATATACAATCCCAAAAACTCAACACGAAGTCCAATTGGAGAGGTTAGTTGAGCTCGCAATCAACTTGGTGATCCACCAAGTTGTGTTTCGTCTCGCCTTTTGTCTTGACTCCTGCAACATATTGTTCTGGAAGAGTAGGCGAGCTGAATTATGATCGTTGCTCCATTCGGTGTGTCGCCGAATTTCCTCTTTGCTCGCCAAGTTGGCTTGGTACATGGGCTATTTTACTGGAACTTTTGGCGAGCTGGAGGCTCACTCGGTGAGTCACCGAGTGACTTTTGGGGTATCTAATCACATTCGCTCCCCTAGCTTTCGTCTCTCAGTGTCAGTGTCGGCCCAGCAGAGTGCTTTCGCCATTGGTGTTCTTTCCGATCTCTACGCATTTCACCGCTCCACCGGAAATTCCCTCTTCCCCTACCGTACCTTTTTCGCTCCTTTTCAAATCGTACTTTCCTTTTTTGGTTCTTAAGCCTTCATTGTTTCATATCAACATAGTAACATCAGTTATTAGCACAAAAAAGGCATTGATGACATCAATTCATTGAATAAGAAGCCCAAAATGAGTCAAAATTCCCGACTCATCAGTAAGCATTACTTTTCCTTAAGAGTTGATGTTTCTAATATCAAAATTGTGTTTATGACGTATGCTCATACACTTCAGAAAGATTTACATCTATGCTAAGCTCACATAACGAGGGACAAAGACTTTAGCCCATTAATCTCAATCTTACTCCATAACGTTATGAATATCAACCTCATGATATAACCTATTCATATAAGCACTCGTCTCATAGTATTCTAAATTTTGCGAATTAATGATTTACTCTTAATGAATAGAAATATAATGTTATGTCATGCATATTCTTATTACATATATCTTGAATAAATCGTACTTATGGTCTTTCACCCTAAGCTCTTTCAGTTATCCTTTTCAGTTTTGATAGTGATGTTGTCGATAATAGTTGAGTAATGATAAAAGGAGACGGTTAATGGTCCTTATTGTCATAGTGGTGGTCTTCTTATTCAATCTTAAGTTATAATGTCGAGGAGGAATAAGATGGTGATTTACTATGACTAATAGTTAAATGAGAGAAATTAGTCAGTTCCCGGTAGTAATGTGTGAAATTTCAGTTGGTAGAGATGATGAGAAAATGAGAAATTCTTAGAAGGATTGGTAAGTAGGAGTCCATGGAGTGATCATAGTACTAGTCTTGAATGTTGTATTGTTAACATGTGGACAAATGAATGATGCGTTAGGTGTTTCTTCATATGGGCTCAAGGTTGGTTGAAGGCAATTATAAAAAGAATTATTCTTGGGATGAGATTCTCTATATAGGTATAGAACTCGAATCTTCTGGTTAAGATAAGTATAAACATCTCATGTCAAGAAACTTGTGATTTAGAGATTGGGAATGAACACAGTAAGAGCAGACAGTTTAACTTAGACCTTGGTAAGAGTTTTCATAAATCCTAGTAGGAGTTATGAGTTGCAGCTAATGAGGTGCAGTGTTCATACATAAGGGCATTGTTTAGAGGTGTTGCTAGGCTTCAAATCTAGTAGTTGTATTGCTAAGGCATAATAGTCTTATTCATACTTCATGCTCAGATTCCTTTGATTCATGTACCATAACTTCAGATAGAACGTGACTATGTTCATAACAATATCATCCTTGACTTATGTGCTATAGACAGTTCCAAATAGTTAGTATGAATCAGTTTCGCCTATGTTAGTAGGAAAGTTCGGAAGCTAGAAAGATAGTAAGAGTAACACCTTTCCTTTCCATTCTCGTTCTAGCCATCAATCGAGGATGAATGATCCCAAGGGGGGATATTGTAACACCCTAAAAATTTATAAGTTAAGACTCCAACAATTTCTCATTTGTGAATAAGATCGTACCGAGTGATCCTTAAATTGGCCATATGTGTAAAGTTCAATTCTTTAGCGTGGAAATGAATTTGGATATAAATTAAGGTCACTAGAATCCCTAGAACAAAGTTGAGTGGAAAGCTTCCATACCGATTAAGTGGTGATGTAAACTTCTTCTTGGGTCAACTTCAAATGATCATATCTCTTAGCATTGAAAGAGTTACGTGGCCCATAACCTATCAAGTGAAAGGTATTTGAATCTTCTTTTCAACCCCATTAATTTTGCAACAATCTGAGTTTCGAGTAAAAGTTTATGACCATTTTAATAACCTGATATTTTGTAGTGACAAGTTTGTCACGACCCAAAGTATCCCCTAGGCGTAACATAGCGTATAAGACCCCAAGAGGCCCCATACAATCCACTTAACATTCATAACATAAGAAATAGACAAATTGATTTAAAACATAGTTTCAATGTAACAAAGTTTTTATAAAGCAATGCAGAAATTTTAACATTGTCTCAATCGCCATCTAGTACATAAGAATAAAATAAGGTTGAAGCCCGTACATCATGTTAAAAAATTGAAAGTAAGGAAAGGCTAAAAACAATAAATGTACGTCCTTGAAGCATGAGGACTCACCAAAGCTCGAAATCTCCTCAACAAACTCTAGCCACGAAACTGGGAACCCTGACTGTCGGACCCCACATTTTGGGAAATGTAGGCAAGAGTATGCGTAAGTACAAAATATGTACCAAGTATGATAGCCATACATAAAACATTTGATAACATACTTAAACAATATACCTTCATGAAACGCAATGACCAAGCTAAAACATGAAATAAAGAGTTAAAAAACATGAGTCATAAAACATGGACAATGCACAATGTTATCATCTTAAACATGTGTGAGATACTTCCTTGAAGTAACTTTAGTTCATTATAACTTGGTTGTGGGAAGTATCCTAAACCGACATATAAGACCATGTGATCTATTGACATGAAATTCAGTGTCTCCCACACCGAAAAGAGTTGACCTACATGCCATGGTAAGGACCACTTCTAGCTTATGTGGATCCACTAGCTAATGTCTATCTAGACACTCCTATGTTGGCACATAATTTATGGGACATGGGTAATCGCCACTTCTCAACTCGTTACTAAGCTTAACCTCCACATAATAGTTCTTATTCATATTCATCTTAGCTCATGAAGGAACATGGGTAATCGCCTATCATATGACATGGGCAATCGCCTCTTGTCATTCAATTAGAGAGCATGGGTAATCTATTTTTGCCTCAACATTAGAATAGCTCCTTAACATTGGTTCATTTTAGGTGAGAAAGCCTTTCAACCCTAAGAACCCTTATCATGTGATAAAACCTTTCACAATTCATGCTTGCATGTGTATATGAGAAATCCTTTCAACAATATCATTGATACTTCACACTCAAAGCATACTCATAACATTTACATAAATTTCAGGAGAACATACTTGATTTAATAAACTTCATTTTATAATCATAACTTGGAAAACAAGGGGAATACATGTGTTCATGGGGATCATTATAAAAACATGATATTAACTAGATTCATTCATAAGAGACAATAATTCAATCAATCAAATTAATAATTAAGAGAACCCATAACATAAAAGAAAAACCTTAACTCAATTTGAGAATTCTAACTTTGAAAATTGGAGAAGTTGGGAACTCCATGGAGGCAAGGCTTCCATTGATGAAAACTATCATACCTCAATGCCAAAAGCTTGACTTCAATGGGGGAATTGGATACTAGACTTGGAACCTTAGGTTGGACCCTTTTTCTTCTTCAACTTCTAGAGAGAGAAATATTTGAGAGGTCTTATTTTTTGAATATGTGAGAATGATTTCAATTGGGCAAATTTTGGGGTTAAAACGCTTATATAGGGGTCTTGGTGAAGGGTAAAATGACATAGTATTAGGATGAAATAATTAGGAAAAGACCCAAAATCCCCTAAAAATAATAACTGCCAATCGAGATGACGACCAGTCTGACGGTCCATTGGTCAAACCACGGATTGTCATATTACGGCGTCGTTATGATCAGAGACTAGGTTCTAAGGCTTTGATCAACGCACTCCATCAACGGACCGTGGATCCAATGATGTTCTGTTGGTCTCGGTCGTGGATCTTGACTTTTGATCTTGAATATTTTTCAAGTACGGGGCTCACCTACGAGACCTACCTATGACTAGTACATTGAACGACGGACCGTCCTGGCGAACCGTTGTAAATGAAATAGAACTTGGCATTTTTGAAAAACTTACTGGCCAGTCCACAGACCCAACCTATGGACCATGCATCAAACAACAAACCGTCGGTGGCGTTCGTCGCTTCTGGCAGCAGATTTATTAAAAGCATAAATTTTACCCTTTCTAAAGTCCGATGTGTTTCATTATTTCCCCCATGGAATCATTTTTCCTCGCATGAGATTCAAGATATCATATGAAAGGTATGACTAAAACCTAACAGCCCAACAGACATTTAATTACTAAATGCACATATCTGAGGAGGAAACATCAAATCCAAGCAAGCATGTTCAAAATATCATATAATGATGTCTATATGCAACTCATACTCAAATGCACATAAATATGTATAAATCAACCAAGTTGACTTATTTTCTCAAAACATAAACTTTTTCATGAACATGGATAAATGAGGAAATCATGGGAATATCGAAGACACGTGATACCAAAAGAGTAAACCATGAGGAACATCAATACCTCAAGCTAGAGTAGGGTAGAAGGAAAGAGATGAAGATATCGGGACATCATATCGGCCTCGGCCTCCCAAGTAGAACCCTGAACTAACTGATTGCTCCACAAAACATTCACTGAAGTAACTTCTTCATTTCTCAACTTCTTGACTTGCCGGTCTAAGATCTCTACCAGTACTTCCTCATAAGAAAGGCTCTGCTTAACTCCCAAATCTTCTAAGGGAATTATAGATGTCGGATCACCAACACATTTCTTCAACATGAAGACATGGAAAACTGGATATACTCGATGCCAACTCATTAGGCAATTCTAGTTCATAAGCAACCTTTCAAATACACCTCAAAATCTAATATGGGCCTACCTACCAAGGACTAAGATTCCCTTTATTACCAAATCTCATTACACCCTTCTTGGGTGAAATTTTCAAATAGACCCAACATTAACATCAAACTCAAGATCTCTTCTTCTAACATCGGCATATGACTTTTATCAACTTTGAGCCATTTTTAACCTTTCTCTAATAAGTCAAACTTTTTCCATAGCCTCATTCACCAATATAGGACCTATTAGGGCAACTTTACCCACTTCAAACCAACCTTTATGAGATCCACACCTCCTACCATACAAGGCGTCAAATAGAGCCATACCAATGCTTGAGTGATAACTATTGTTATATGCAAACTCAATAAAAGGTAAATGATAATCCCAATTTCCTTTTAAACCAATCACACATGCTCTCAACATATCTTCCAAAGTTTGGATAGTGTGCTCCACTTTCTCATCTGTTTAGGGATGAAAGGTCGTACTAAGCTTAACACAAGTACCAAGACCTTTTTGAAAAGATCTCCAGAGCTGATAAGTGAATTGGGTACCATGATCGGAGATAATGGATAAAGGCACTCCATGGAACTTCACATTTACCTCAAGTACAACTTAGCGTAGTCCTCCACCGAATATAAATTTTGACTGGAATGAAGTAAGACAATTTCATCATTTGATCTACTATGACCCAAATTGAGTCATGTTGTCGTCGGGTGCGAAACAAACCAACAACAAAGTCCATATTCAAATCTTCCCACTTCCAATTAGTGATGCTAATTTATTGGGATAAACCTCCTGATTTTTTATGCTGAACTATCACTTTTTGACAATTGGGACACTTAGCAACAAACTCCGCAATATCCCTCTTCATCCCATTCCACCAATAAATTTACCACAAATCATGGTGCATCTTAGTGGATCCCAGGTGAATGGAGTATCGAGAACTACGGGTTTCTCACAAGATCTGTTATCTCAAGCCAATAACATTAGGCACACACAACCGACCTTGATATTTAAGTACCATATCTCCTCCTTGGGAGAAATCCTCTATGGACTTTTTAAGTGTCGCTTCATTTAATTCAACCAAAGTCGGATCATGACCTTGCTTGGCTTTCACATCAGCCACAAAAGATAATTTTGAACCATTGTGAACCATTACCCCACCTTTGGTAGAGTCCACTAACTGAACACCCAACCAGGACAATTTGTGAACGTCTCGAACTAACTCTTTCTTATCATGCTCGATGTGAGAAACACTACCCATAGATAACCGACTAAGAGCATATGTCACCACATTCACCTTACCAGGGTGATAGAGAACACTCATATCATAATCTTTCAATAACTCAAGCCACCTTCTTTGGCGAAGATTTAGATCCTTCTTATTAAACACATATTGCAAACTCTTGTGGTCGGTAAAGACATCCACATGGACGCCATACAAATAGTGCCTCCAAATCTTTAAGGCAAAAATAACAGCCTAGAGGTCAAGATCATGGATAAGATAATTCTTCTCATGAATCTTAAGTTGCCGTGAAGCATAGCCAATGACTTTCCTATTTTTCATAAGCACACATCCTAGCCCATTTCTCGAGGCATCAAAATAAACAACAAAACCATCAATCCCTTCCGGTAAAGTCAACACCAGAGCTGAAGTAAGTCTATCTTTCAATTCCTGAAAAGTCTTTTCACATGCTTCGGACCATATGAACTCAACCTTCTTTTCAGTCAATGCTGTTAATAGAGAGGCAATTGACTAAAACCCCTCAATAAACCTTTTGTAGTAACCAGCCAAACCAAAGAAACTTCTAATATTTGAATGGAATAGAGGTCTAGGCCAACTATTACCCGCATCTGTCTTCTTAGGATCTACCTAAATAACCTTATTTGAAACAATATGACGAAGAAAATCCACACACCTGAGCCAAAACTCACATTTG
Organism: Solanum piurae; assembly: GCA_029582685.1. Taxonomy (NCBI): domain Eukaryota; kingdom Viridiplantae; phylum Streptophyta; class Magnoliopsida; order Solanales; family Solanaceae; genus Solanum; species Solanum piurae. The sequence goes on along the minus strand of JAJOOO010004739.1, from coordinate 32,072 downwards.
TTGAACTTAGCAAAGAGTTGTCGGTCCTTGAAAACTTGCAACACAATCCTCAAATGATCAACATGTTCACCCTAACTTCTCGAATAGATCAATATATCATCAATGAACACAATCACAAACATGTCAAGGTACTGTCTAAACATCCTATTCATCAAATCCATAAATGTCGTCGAAGCATTAGTCAAGCCAAAAGGCATCAGTAAAATCTCATAATTACCATACTGAGTTCATAAATCCATCTTCGGAATGTCATCTTCCTTCACCCTCAATTGATGATAGCCTGACCGAATGTTAATCTTAGAAAAGTAACTTGCTCTCTAAAGTTTGTCAAACAAATCATCTATCCTTGAGAGAGGATACTTATTCTTAATGGTAGCCTTGTTTAACTGTCGCTAGTCAACACACATACGAACTAAACCATCTTTATTTCTTACAAACAAGACATGAGCACCTCATGAAGAGATACTCGGTCAGATGAAACTCTTATCCAACAAATCTTTCACTTGCTCCTATAATTCCTTAAGTTCTGCCGGAGCAATACGATAAGGAGTAATAGAGATAGGTTGCGTATTTGGGAGAAGGTCAATACCGAAGTCTATTTCTGTCATGACCCAGGGGTACACCCTATACGTAACATGGCATACAAGACACCGAGAGGCCTCATATAAGCCACTTAGATAATAACATAAGATAATATAAAATATGAGATTTTTAAAACATTTCAACACAATCAAAGTTTTCATATCAAAAGATGAAGTCTATAACACTTTGTCTCAAAACCATCTAGAACATGAATATCTTGGGACACAGCCCATACAACAATTTTTAAAACATAACATGAAAGAACATAAGATAAATGGTGGCCAAATCCTTGAATGTTATGAGGACTCACCAATCTAAAAGCTTGCATCCTACTAAGATCCAAGCCAGGGGGATGAGATTCGAGATCGCCAGAGCCTACATTTGGATAAGAAATGTAGGCAAGAGTATAAGTTAGTACAAACATTTACTAAATATGATAGATTGCATAAACATCAACATAAGAATAAGAGTTAGACAATATAAGTCATAAGCATAATCAATGCACATAATAGAACATATCAACATAAGAGGGATACTCCTTGAAGTAACCTCAAAGCATACTTAGTAAAAACATAGGGAAAACCTCCAGTAGTCTTACTCGTCATAGTAGGTAAGATTAGGCCATCATCCAAGCTCATCACCTATCAAAACATGTGAATATCATCTTAAAACATACTTACGATACTTCCTTGAAGTAAACTTGTTTCATCATAACTATGCTAAACTTGATTGAGAATAGTCCATTCTTAGTTGTCCTTGTTATCCATGGAAGGTACGTCATCTTGCCAATCCAAGCTAAGTCATTATCCATTGAAGAACACATCATCATGCCAATCCAATCTATACATGGGAAAGTATCATCTCACCAACCCAAGCTACCATGAAAAGGTATCATCTCCTTACCAATCCAAGCTACCATGAAAAGGTATCATCTCCTTACCAATCCAAGCTACCATGGAAGTATCACATTACCAATCCAAGCTATCTATGAAGAGGTGTCATCTTACCAATTCAAGCTACCATTAAAAGGTATCATCCTATCAATTCAAGCTACCCATGGAGAAGCTCCTCATTTTGCTAATCCAATCTATCCATGGAGAAGCACTTCATTATGCTAATCCAAGGTAGGTCTTATTATCATAATTCATAAATTCTTTGATTTATTTTAGGTGAGCAAGCGTCTCAACCTAGAATCATTCTATGTGAGGAAACCTTTCACATTCATGCATTTATACATTCATAAAGGATATCATGTTGGTAAATCCCTTCAACAACTATTCTATCTAATAATCTACCATTATCATATAAACTTTAGTCTAAAAACCCTAATAATCATAACTCATCACTCATGTCTCAATCTCAAGACAATTCTAATCATAATCATCATATATGCGAAAAAGGGTTGTCCTACTTGCCACGGTAAGACCATAAGAGATATCATCATGGAATCTAGTGTCTGCCCCATACCGAAAAAGGGTTGTCCTACTTGCCACGGTAAGGACCATAAACTTCTAGCTTACATGGATACACTAGCTAATGTCTATCTAGACAATACAATGTTGGCACATAGTTATGGAAAATGGGTAATCACCACTTGTCCACTCGGTTCTAAGCATAACTTCCACGGAATAGTTCTTAATAATATTTATCGTAGGTCTTAAAGGAACATGGGCAATCGTCGCTTGTCCTTACATCATGTGACATGGGTAATCGCCTCTTGTCTTTCCATTAGATTGCATGGGTAATCACCTCTTACCTCATCATTAGAATAGCTTCTTTGCATTGATAGGTAAGAAGACCTTTCAACCCTAAGAACCCTTATTATGTGAGAAATCCTTTCACAACCACGCTTTCAAGTGCATATGAGAAATCATTTCAACAACACAACAACAACAACAATATTATTGATACTTTACTCTCAAAGCATCCTTAAAACATTTACATACATGCATAATTCCATAATTCACCTTTCAAGGTTCAAAACCCATTTTCAATCAAAAATGTCTAAAAAATATGAGTTATACATGGGTTCATAGAAATTCATCATAAATTCATGTAATTCTATCAATTCATGCTTGATTTCATAAAACTCTTCTTTCATAATCCAAGACCAACATTATATGCTCATAGCTTAGAAAACATGGGAATTACATGGGTTCATGGGGGATCATCATGAAAACATGATATTAACTCAATTCATGCATCATAAATCATTAATCAATAAGTTAGATCAATAATTAAGAGAACCCATAACATAGAAGAAAACCCTAACTCAATTGGGGAATTCGGACTTTGAAAAAAGAATAATTTGGGAATTCCATTAATGGAAGGAAATAATGCATGAAAACTATCATATCTCAATACCAAAATATTGCCTTCAATGGTGTAATTGGAGACTTGTTTTGAAACCCTAGGTTGAACCCTTCTTCTACAAGTTTTCTAGAGAGAGAAATATTTTGGAGAGGAAGAACTTGATCTTCTTAGGTAAATTTAAGAGAATGACTTGAATGGGTTGAATTTTGAGTTAAAATAACTTATATAGGGGTTTTAGTTAAGGGAAAAATGACATAGTATCAAGATAAATAATTAGGAAAAGACCAAATTTCTCTTAACTTGCAACTGACGCGAACCTCCAGATTGAGGCCCACACGAGTAGTCTCAGGGTTCACGAGTCATCTGAGCCATCACGACCCTGGACCAATGGCTTGGGGGATTCTTCCTCCCCTTCACGGCCACCACCATAACCCATTTGGCTCATCACGAGTTGTCTCGATGCTCGTGAGAGGGGCCTAACTTAGAGAGGGCACTATCGACTTCACCACGAGCCATGGTGCCCTTCATGGCCTGTGAGGGTCCCCTGAAGGATTCCATGGCTCAATGGATGGTTGGTGACCTCCCACTTGACTCTCTTTTCTAGGTTTCTTGTTTTGGTGTGTTACAACAAATCTTATCAGAAACCCATAGTTCACGATATTCCATTTACCCGAGAGCCACAAATATTTATCGGAACTTGCAGGAGGTCTATTAGTTGAATGCGATGAACAAGGGTATTGCGGAATTTGTGGCTAAGTTTCCCAATTATCAACAAGTGAAAGTTGAGCATCAAGAGTTTGTAGGTTTGTCCCAAGATATCAGTATTCCTCCTCTGAAGTGGAAAGATTTGAATATGGACTTCATTGTTGGTTTACCCTGCACGCGGAAACAACGTGACTCGATATGGGTTATAGTAGGCCGTCTGATGAAATCGGCTCATTTCATCCCCAACAAGGTTTCTTATTCAATAGAAGACTATGCTAAGGTATATCTAAGGGGGATGGTTAGGTTGCATGGGGTGCCCCTATCCATTATCTCTGATCCTGGTACCCAATTCACTTCTAAGGTTTGGAAATCTTTCCAAAAAGGGCTCGGTACTCATGTTAAGATTAGTACGACCTTTCATCCTCTAACCGCTGGGATAATAGAGCATATTGTCCAAACTTTGGAAAATATGTTGAGAACTTGTGTAATTGACTTCAAGGGTTATTGGTATGATCATTTGCCTTTGATTGAATTCGCATACAATAATAGCTATCACTCAAGCATTGGTGTGGCTCCATTTGGAGGATGGTTTGAAGTGGGTGAATTTGTTTTGATAGATCGTGAATTGGTACACGAGGCTATGGAGATAGTTTGGCTTATAAGAGAAAGGTTGAAAATGGCTCAAAGTCGACAATATTCCTTTGTTGATGTTCGAAGGAGAGAACTTGAGTTTGATGTAGATGATTGGGTCTATTTGAAAATTTCACACATGAAGGGTGTGATGAGATTGTAAAGAAAGGGAAACTTAGTCCCTATTATGTGGTACCATATGAAATTTTGAGGCGTATTGGTAAAGTTGCTTATGAACTTGATTTATCTAATGACTTAGCATCGGTGCATCCGGTCTTCCATGTGTCCTTGTTGAATAAATGTGTTGGTGATCCGACATATATAGTACTATTGGAGAATCTTGGTATAAAGGATAGTCTTTCTTATGAAGAAGTTCTGATTGAGCTTTTGGACCGACATGTTCGGAAGTTGAGAAACGAAAAAGTATCTTCCGTAAAGGTTCTTTGGAGGAATCAGTTAATTGAGGGTGCTACTTGGGAGGCCGAGGCCGATATGATATCCCGTTATCCTTATCTATTTCCATATGTTCCTACTCTGGCTTGAGGTATTTAGTTCCTCATGGTTTACTCTTTTGGTTTCATGTGTCTTAGATATCCCCATGATTCCTCATTTATGCATATTCATGAAAAACTTAAATTTTTAGAAAATGAGTTAACTTGATTGATTTCTCCATGTTTATGTGCATTTGAGTATGAGTTGCATATAGACCTTATGAAATGAATGTTTAGATATGCTTTAGCTTGTTATTTATTTCCCTCCTCGGATATGTGTATTTATGTGATTGCATTCATGATGGGCTGTTAGATCTAGTTCCTACCCTCCTTATGATGTCTTCAGTTTTATTAGAAGACAAATGTTCCCAAGGGGGAGATATTGTAACACCTCGGATTTATAAAATAAGGAAATGCAGATTTCTTAACTAGTGTTTGTGTCTACGGTTCCCTATCTACGGATCGTAGGTTCTTATACGGGCCGTAGATGGAAATTGTAGGTAGTGGGAAAATAAAATTTTCAAAACAAATTCCAGTACCCATTTTACGATTCAACAGGATGGTTTTTCATTCTTTTTACGAGTCATAGATAGGTTTCGTAGGTGATCCCCAGACTTAGAAAATAATTTAAAGCTTAAAGTTGGACCTAGAGTGGCCATGTACACACCGTAGGTAGACCTACGAACCGTACATGGGCCCTGTTGTTTGAAGTCCACATTCAAGTCACTGAACCTCACCTATGGTCGACATAGGATGTCCCATAGTATGACCTACGAACTGTATGTGTGAAACATCGGTGGAGGCAGCAGTTATTTTAAAAGATTTTTGGTTTCTTCCTGTAACACCTCGGACCTCAAAATGAAGAAAAACCTGGTGATAGTAACGATGGAACCACCCACTGACCTTAGGTAGAACCACGGACCATAGGTGGGGTTCCGTTGTTAAGGCCCAACTGTTGATGGTCTCTGATCCCATCCATAGTCGACCAGGACGATCCGTGGGTGGACCTACGGACTGTACGTCTGACCATAGGTGGGGGTGAGCAGCCAATTAGAGGGAATTGGATGTCATATATTTTAGAATAGAATAAATTAGGTGGCCCATGACCTACCATATGAAATATGATTGAATCATGTTTCCAACGCCACTGAGTTTGCTAAAATCCCATCTCGGAGTAAAAAGTTATGCTTGTTTTAGTGAAGCTCTGTCCGACAGAGCTTGACCGACGACCCCTACCGACGTTTGGTAGGTCAACAGACGGTCTGTAGGTCCCTCCGTGGAGGACCTTCATCATCTTTTAAGTTAGGGTCATTTAGGTATTTTTCCTATGCGTTGGGACCCTTAAACTATGTCGTTTAATGCCTAAACTATGTCATTTTACTCAGTTTAAGCCTAATAACTTAGTTAAACATACCTAGAACCTTTATTCTCTAAAATTCATGAAAATTAGAGCAAAAAGAGAAGCAATAGACGCCAGCTTTCCCAAGAACAACTAGTAGGTTTCCTTCATGTTCCAGCCCCAAAATTGAAGGATTTTTTCGTAGATTTCGTCACCAGGTATGTGGGATTCCAGTGGTGGGATTCCTTTAATCCACTAGGTCCCTAGAATTCAGTTAGATTCTTGATTCCTATATCTTTCTTAGACCTAGGATTTCTAAAACCTTAGATATTAGTTGTGATTAAGTTGTTAGAGTATTCTTAATCAGAATATCATGTTTTTGTCGAATCGTTGCTTAGTTCTTTGTATGAAAATCAGAACCCTGGTTGTGTAGATTCTCTTAGTTCACGAATTACACATGCTATGTCAGTTAAACAAATATACATGCTCCAGTTTCGAATGTCACATTATCAGTATATAATTGTTACATTCTCAGATTTGCATGTCAATAATTTTAGCTATTCAGTATTTCAGTCATAATATATCATATACATATTCAGTTGGGAGTAGGCTTAGCACCGAGTGGACTAGGGTTTCAGCATACCCTTATAGTCCCAGAACTATGTGCCCCCATAGGATTATAAGTCCCCTATGTTAGGCATCAGATTTAGTGATCACGCCAGTCATGCCCTCATACCCCTGCCAAGGTATATTGGGTCCTCTCGATGGGGCGTATACATCATACTCAACGTTTAGCTCACGTAGTTTTATGTCGGTTAATAGTAGCTCCCACAGTCAGACTCTAGTGTATTTGACCAAGTTTTCAGTTATACTTCAGTATTCAGTCTCAGCATGTTATGTGCTTAATCATTGCATTCAATTCAATTATTTTCAGTATATTTTAGTATTTCCATCTCAGTTATACTTTGTTTAGCTTATATGTTTGTTCGACTTTTATCCTATCATGCATGCTCAATAGCTTCTAAGTACTTACGCATACTCTGCGCTACAAATTTTCTTGATGTAGGTTCAGGTCCTCAACATTCACATCACGCATAGATTGATTCCTGATCCACATTCAGCAGCTTCAGTTGTGAGTGCTCATACTTCGAGGACAATAGACATGTTTTCAAATTTAGTCTTTCTTTTAAGTTTCAGTTCTTCTAGGGTTAGCTGCAGACATGTCCCAGCAACTCTAGTCAGTTAGAGACTTTTTCAGACATAGTTTAGATTCAACGTTAAGTTTTTGAGTGATTGTTCAGTATCACTAAACTATTAGAATTTTATATATATTCAAACCAGTATTGGGTATTCCCCATCATTCAGTTATTTCATGATTTAGCTTATGCATTAGTTATATTTTCATAGATATTCAGTTTGCTTATGATATGCCAGCTCAGGGTTATCTTGGGGTCACTCGTGATCCTAGGTCCCGTGTTGACGTCCAAGGGGTAGCCTCAAGGCGTGACAAATTTGGTATCAGAGCATTAGGTTTAAGAGTCCTAGGATGTCTGAAAGTTGCACTAAGTAGAGTTATTTTCATCGGTGTGAAGTGCACCACATATAATGAGGGGGAGGGTACGAAGTGTTTTAGGAAAACTTCACTTTCTTCGCTACTCTAATTGTGTGTAAGGTAATGACCTAACTTCTCATTTCTAATTCGACATTATGCTTTTCAGATCATGCCTTCTCATAGATCTTACCCAATAAATGCTAATGCACGTAACGCTAACGCAGTTCCTCCAAAACCAGAGCATGAGGTTTTGAATGCAGAGTTTCAGAATGTTATTCATCTTTTGGCTCAGAGTATGACTAATTAGAACAATCAGCATGTCCCAGTTCCTACTAATAGTAATGGTTGATTAGTGGCAGCTAGGGTTCGAGATTTTGTTAGGATGAATCCTCCTGAGATTTTAGGGTCGCAGGGTTTTTAGGACCCAAAAAATTTCATTGATGAGGTTAAGAAAATATTTGGAGTGATGCAAGTGACTGGTAATGATAGGGTAGAGTTGGCATCCTACCAGCTTAAGGATGTGGCTCACATTTGGTTTACTCAGTGGAAAGAAAACAAGAGTGTGGATGCAGCTCATGTGACTTGGGATTATTTTACCGAAGCTTTTCTGGACAGGTTCTTCTCAAGAGAGTTGAGGGAGTTTAAGGCACAAGAGTTTAAGAATTTGAGGCAAGGTCCCACGTAAGTCCAAGAGTACAGGATGAAGCTCACCCAACTCTCTAGGCATGCTCCACATATGGTTGCCGATCCAAGGGCACAAATAAGTAAGTTTCTATTTGGGGTATCCGACTTAGTGAAGACAGAGTACAGGAATACTATGTCGTTAGAGGATATGAATATCTCTAGGCTCATGACTCATGCTCAGTAGGTTGAGGGAGATAAGTATAGGGAAATATTTAAGGTCAACAAGAAAGCTAGAATAGGGAACTATAAGTACTCTCAGAAGAAATCGGGTGGTGGAAATCACTCACAGTTTCGATAGGATCATAATAGTAGGGCACCAAGTTCTTAGTATCAGGGGAGTGTTTCTGGAAATAGGACCTACCCAACTTGTCAAAAGTGTGGTAAGAACCATCCGGGCGAGTGTCTTGCAGGCAAAGAAGGATGTGTTAGGTGTGGATAGTCTAGTCATAGGGTGAAGAATTTCCTTCTGCCAGGCAGGGGCAATGAGGTAACGATAGTAGGGCTCAGTCTACAGTCCAACAACATTAGCAGGTCGTCCAACTCAGCAGGACGTGTCCTCTGGTACAGGTGGCGGTCAGCGCCAGGGCATCTTTTATGCTCTCCAGGCTCGCCAGGACCAGGAAGATTTTCTCCTGATGTGGTCACTGGTACATTTTGAGTCTTTCCTTAGATGTTTATACATTGTTATATCCAGGGGCTACTCTTTCATTTGTAACTCCCTTTATAACAGTAATCTTAGGTGTCAATTCAGAATCCTTAACAATCACTATTCCAGTTGGTGACCCAGTTATAGCTAGACAAGTATATAGAAATTTTCCTATCACAGTCTCTTAGAAATTCACCTCAGCAAATCTTGTAGAGTTAGAAATGGTAGGTTTTGATATCATTCTAAGCATGGATTAATTACATTCCTATTATGCCTCTGTCGATTGTAGAACTAGGACCGTTAGATTTCAGTTTCCAAAGAGCCAGTCTTAGAATGGAAGGGTAGTAGCTTAGTGCCTATAGGTCAAAATATCTCTTACTTTAAGGCCAGAAAGATGATCTCTAGAGGGTGGTATAACACATGTTGAGGAAAAAGGGAAGGAATTAGGAAAAGATGTTCATCGGCTTGCTCGCTTAAGAGTTACTCTTACGGACACATTAGATGGTGGTGTGATAGGCCATAATAGACCAGAACCTTCATTGGTAGCGGAGGTTAAGGAAAAACAGGATAGTGATCCTATATTATACCAATTGAAAGGTGTAGTTCATCAGCAGAAAGTAGAGGTTTTCTCCCAAGGGGTAGATGGTCGCTTATGTGTTCTCCTATGGTGGATGAGTAGGTGAAACATCCTTGATTGGGCCAAATTTGGTTTATGAAACTATGGGAAAAAGTTCAGCTCATCAGAAATAGACTTAAGACAACAGTCACATGCAGATGTAGGGAGAAGGAACTTAGAGCTTGAGATAGATTATTAGATTTTTCAGAAAGTATCACCTATGAAGGGGGTGATGAGATTTGACAAACTTGGAGGAGTAAGTTCGTAGAGGAAGCTACATTGGAAGCAAAAGTAGCCATGAAGGCCAAGTATCCTTATATCTTTCTTTCCGATTTCATTTCAGCTTGAGATAATAGTTTCATCTCCCATCTCTCAGTTTACTCGTGCGTAAATTCACTCTTAGTACCTTGTTCCTTCAGTTGTTCTTGTGTTTTCAGCATATTTGCATGTTCTTGGAACGCAGTTCAGTCACCTATAGGTTCTAGTACTTAGTGGTAGGGATTGCAGCTCCTTCCCTCCATACTCAGCTTATATAGACTTCATTCGAGGATGAATGTTCCCAAGGGGGAGTAATGTAACAACAGACCCACCCATGGACCGTAGGTAGAACCACGGACCATAGGTGGGGTTTCGTCGTTAAGGGCCAAATATTGATGGTCTTTAATCCCACCCAGAGTCGACCAGGACAGTTCGTGGTTGGACCTACGGACCGTAGGCTTGACCGTAGGTGAGGGCCAGCAGCCAATTTGAGGGAATTGGGTGTGCGTCGACTTCAAACGGTCATATCTTTTAGCATAGAATGAATAAGGGGTCACATGACCTATCAAATGAAAGATAATTGAATCCTCTTCCCAACGCCACCAAGTTCGCTAAAATCCCATCTTCGAGTAAAAAGTTATGCTCATTTTAGTGAAGCCCTGTTGGGCAGAGCTTGACCGACGACCCCTACCGACGGTTGGTAGGTCAACCGACGTTCTGTAGGTCCCTCCGTGGATGACCTTCATCAGCTTTTAAGTAAGGATCATTTAGGTCTTTTTACTTTGCGTTGGAGCCCTTAAACTATGTCGTTTAATGTCTAAATTACGTTGTTTTACTCAGTTTAAGCCTAATAACTTAGTCAGACATGTCCAGAACCTTTATTCTCCAAAATTCATCAGAATTAGAGCAAAAAGAGAAGCAAGAGGCGCCAGCTTTCCCAAGAACAACCAGCATGTTTTCGTCAAGTTCCAGCCCCCTAAATCGAATAATTTTTTCGTAGATTTTGTCACCAGGTATGTGGGATTTCACTGGTGGGAATTCTTTCATCCACTAGGTCCCTTGAATTCAGTCAAATTCTTGATTCCTATATCTTGCTTAGACCTACGGTTTCTAAATCCATAGATATTAGTTGAGGTTTAACTGTTAGAGTATTTCTAATCAGATTATCCTGTTTTTGTGGAATCGTTGCTTAGATACTTGTATGAAACTCAGAACCCTGGTTGTGTAAATTCTCTTAGTTCATGAATTATACATGCTAGGTTAGTAAAACAAATATGCATGCTCTAGTTTCGAATGTCACATTATCAGTATATAATTGTTACATTCTCAAATTTGCATGTCAGTATTTTGAGCTATTCAGTATTTCAATTATAATGTAACATATACCTTATTTAGTTGGGAGTAGGCTTAGCACCGAGTGGCGTAGGGTATCTGCGTACCCTTATAGTCCCAGAACTACGTGCCCCTATAGAATTATAAGTCCCCTCTGTTGGGCATCAAATTTAGTGATCACGCCAGTCATGCCTTTATACCCCTGGCAAGGTAAATTGGATCCTCTCGATGGGGCGTATACATTAGACTCCACATTTAGCTGATGTGGTTTTATGTCGGTTAATAGTAGCTCCCACAATCAGACTTTAGTGCATTCGACCAAGTTTTGAGTTATACTTCGATATTCAGTCTTAGCAAGTTATGTACTTAGTCAATGCATTCAGTTCAGTTATTTTCAATAAATTTTAGTATTTCCATCATGTTTCGATTATATCATTACTCAGTTATGCTTTGTTCAACTTTTATCCTATCCAGCATGCTCAGTACCTTCCAAGTACTGATGCATACTCTACTCTACATCTTTTTATGATGTAGGTTCAGGTCCTCAACATTCAGATCATGCATAGATCGATTCCCGATCCACATTCAACAGCTTTAGTTGTGAGTCCTTATACTCTGAGGATAATAGACATGTTTTCAGATTTAATCTTTTATTTCAATTTCAGTTCTGCTAGGGTTAGCTAGGGACATGTCCCAACAACTCTAGTCAGTTAGAGGCTTTTTCAGACATAGTTTAGATACAGCGTTAGTTTTTGAGTGATTGTTTGGTATCACTAAACTCTTAGAATTTTATATATATTCATAACAGTATTGGTATTCCCTATCATTCAGTTATTTCATGATTTAGCTTCCGCATTAGGTATATTTTTGTAGATATTTTGTTTGCTTATGATATACCAGCTCAGGGTTAGCTTGGGGTCACTCTTAATCCTAGGTCTTGTGTTTTTGTCCAGGGGTAACCTCGGGGCATGACATTTCCCTAATTGACTAATGCCTAAACTAGGTTATTTTTTATCCTAATCCTAGACCCTATATAATTCTTTTAAACCTAAAATCTAACTATTCTAAATCATTCTTCGAATTTCACCAAATCCCTCCAAGTTCTTCCCCTAAAAATTCTCTCTCTAAAGCTTGAAGAAGAAGTCTAGGATTTCAAGATCAAGTCTCAAAATTCACCCTTGATTGTGGGATTTTCACATTGAAGTATGATAGTATTCACCTATGGAGTCTTTTCCTCCTTAGGGTTCCTAAATTCTCCAATTTTACAAGATACAATCTCTCATCGAAATTAGGGTTTTATTCAATCTCAGGGATTCCTTTCACTTATGATCCAATTGGTTGTTTTATGTCCTTTTATGCATGAATTGAATTAATTACATGTTTTTAAGTTGAATTTCCATGAACCCATGTATGGCCCATGATTTCTAGACTATGATTATGTAATGAGGTTTTTGAACTATGAAAGAAGAATTTATGAAGATATGCATGTTTCTTTAGGAAATTGAAATAAATGATTTAAGGTTGCTTTGAGAGTGAAGGATCGATGTTGTTTTGTTGTGAAAGTATTTCTCACATAATACTCAAAACATGAATGTGAAAGGATTTTCTCACAGGAAAGATTCAAAGGGTTGAATGGTTTTCTCAACTAAGCTTTGAATCAATATTTGGGAGTTATTCTAATGACTTCTAGCTTGGATTGGCTACTTGATTGTGCCTTTCCATAGATAATAAGATGAATATGACTAATGACTATTCCATATAATTTATTCTTAGCACTGAGAGAATATTGAGATGGAAGCTCTGCCATAGAAGAGGTCGGATTTCTAGTAGCAATCTTTGTATCTTATAACTATGTGTCACCATAGGATGATTGTCTTAGATAGATATTAGCTAGTGGATCTACTTTAGCTCAAGTTTATGGTTCTTACCTTGGCAAGTAAGAACATCTCTTTTTGGTATTGGATCGACACCGAATTCCATGTTATTGCTCATATAGTCTAAGTCGGTTAATGGAAAACTTTCCACAATAATTAACTAAAGCTACTTCTAGAAGTATCTCAAATATGTTTTAAAGATGTTTAGCTTGCATTGACCATGATTATGACTTATGTTTTCTAACATGTTATTTTATGATTTAGCTTGGTGATTGCATATCATGTGAAGCCCTTTTTAGCATGATTTCATAAATCTTATGCATTGCTATCATACTTCGTACATTCCATGTACTAATGCATACTTGTGCCTACATTGTTTCATTAAAGTAGGGTCCGACGCTTCCATTATGCACACTCATACTTAGTACATTCCATGTACTAATGCATACTTGTGCCTACATTGTTTCATTAATGTTTATTTGTGCCTACATTTCTATCATACTTCGTAGATTCCATGTACTAATGCATACTTGTGCCTATATTGTTTTATTAATGTAGGGTCCGACGCTTCCATTCTACACACTCGTGGCTGGTTGGTCCCTTTTGAGCTCTGAAGAATGGTGAGTCCTCATGTTTTGAGGACCGATACACTTTATTGCTTTCATGTCTTTTCCTTTTGGATGTGTATGTGATGTATGAGTTACGTCTCAATCACTCTTTTGATGTAATAGATGGCTTTGAGACTGATGTTAGGCTTTCTCTACTTTTGTTAAACTTTTTATGATATAAAACTGTCTTCTGAACTCTTTAGATTCTTTTATCTTGTATGATATATGTTAAGTGGCTTGTATAGGGTCTCTCGGGTTCCTATATGCCATGTTACGACTAGGGTGTACTTTGGGTCGTGACACCAGTGGACTAATAGTCACACATGTGAGAAGACAAGACTTTGTTGTCCATGTACCATCAATGTGACACAATCTTCACAACATCAGGTGGGGAGAGTGTCATGACCCACCACTTTGCCATTTAAGTTTAGCATAAAATTAAGGGGGAAGAATCTAGTGGTGGAGAAGTTTGTGGAAGCCTCTAGAATTCCCTAGATATTTTCTTGGAAGGCCTAAATTGAAAGAAGAATATTCCTTAGTGGAATATTCTAGATAAATATAGAGATTTCCCAGGGAAGATTATAGAATTACATAGAAAGTCCTTGGAATGTTGTAGAGTTGTAGAGAATTCTAGAAGATGGACTAACTTGTAAATAAGTATGGACTTGTGTAACAAATTTTATTTACACCTTAGACCCTAGGATTGTTGCATAAATAGAGGGGGCTCTCATTTGTAAGCCAACCAAGAAAGATGTAACATTTCGCTATTTGAAAGAATAGGAAGAAACCATTTTTAGAAATAATCAAATTTGGAAAGTTTGACAAAGTTAGGTTGAGTAAGAGTTTTGGGTCAACTTCAAATGACAATAACACCTGACTCAATATGTGTTCGGTGTGCTACTAGATACCGTAGCAAAGATCTTTGAATTATCTATCCAACTCCATTGATATTGCATGATTTTGAGTTCGTATGAGGGAGAGATGCACATTTGAAGTTGGGTTGTCTAGATAAGGAAAGTCAAAACCGAATTTTTGAAGGGTTTTATGGTCATTTCACTACCCAATTAAATTATTTCATTTTTGTTATTTGTTTAGGGGTCTAAACTAAATTGGGTCAGTTTACGCACCCAGAGATTTCACGCTAGTGTTTTTAGAGAAAGAATGCAAGAGGAGAAAAGAGGAGAAAGAGCCAAAGTTCGTCGTACTTGAGGTTTTGCTTGGGAATTTCGCCAAGGGTTAATCCCTACGAAGTATGTGAGATCACATAGCATTGGGTTCTTTCACCCATGCGCCAATCATGATTTAATTCAATGAAAGTATGTTTTTCAAAGTATACAAATTGAGTTCTTGATTGGTTTTGTTGAAGTTCTATTGAGTTCTTGATTGGTTTTGTTGAAGTTCTATTGAGTTCTTAAGTTGTTGAGGTTGTTGAGAAGTTCTCGAGTTAAATTCATGAAAATTGATGTCGTTTTGAGTAGATTCTTGTATGTTTTGGTTATGTATTCGAATCTAAGTGTTTGGGGAAAGAACCAATTAAATCTAGAGGGTTTAGTGATGAAAAATGAGCAAGGAAATCCGTCAAATTTCAGGGGAAAAGGGGTGGGGCCCCGAGCCACTCAGTGCGCCCCATATCAGCATCTCTAGTAGGGGCCCTGGGGCACTGCTCCAGCCAGCGCACCCCATCCCAGTTTCTATTGTTTAGCCTCTGGCTCCCCGTGCCACTCAGAGTGCCAAGGACACCAGGTCCTCTATATTTTCCTACTTCTCTCCGTTAGAGTTCCCTTGAAACGTACCTATGTTTCCTAGTTGATTTCTACACTCTAACGTACGTCTAAAAAACATGACATCATCCATAACATGAGATCATGAGCCTTGAATCCATAATTCAATTCAAGGAAAGTTGAGTCAAGTCAAGAGAAGTTCATAGAGTTTTCCAAAGGTCTTTTACAAATGTTTTATCTTTGTTTTAAGACTTGAGTTTTGAGTTGAGTAAAGTGTAAAGATTAAAGTTCATTTCTTCAAAAGAGTACATGGGGACTATGTATTCCGAAAGAGTAAAATGTTTTCACATTTAAACAAGAAAGGAAACTAAGATTTCCGAAGGAGCCTTTGAGCTAGTTTTCAGTAAAGAGTAAATGCTTTCACAATTAAGCAAGAGAGTAAAGAACGATTTCCAAGAGAGCCTTTTGGTTTTTTTTGAGTAATTATCTCGAACCACAGAATTATGTTTTTAAATATATGAGCTAGTATATTTTGGGAGTAGTATTGAGCACCGATATGGGGGAGAGTTCAGACAACTCCCAGCCCCAATAAATCGTGTAGCCACCATGGGTAGAAAAGAGTCATACTTTTTAGATGATTCGTTAGTTCTTTTTAGCATAGACTAGTGGATCCACTTAGTAGTCAGGTTCTATACCCTTCTCAAGGCATAGGATAGCCCTGGCAGCGTGAGGCAAAATGTTGTATCATAACATAGCTCTTAAGTGATGGTTGTCGGTTAGAGAGACTCCCACAGAAGTATTTTGTATTATTATAAACACAGAGTTATATGTATTTTTATATACAAACAGAGTTTATATTTTATATTTGCATACATACAGAGTTACTATTGTATTTCTAAATACACAGAGTGGTTATCCATGTTTTAAAAGATTCTCTTTATATTGCATTTATATTACTGCTTTATATTGAAATGAGTTCAGTTCAATTGAGTTGAGTTGAGACCAGGTTTGTCCTTTCAGTTCCCTTTTCAAGCTTATTTCTTGTTTAAGAGCTCCCCTCGCATGCTCGTACATTCAATTTACTGATGCCATTTGGCCTGCATCATTGTTATGATGTAGATACTGGTAACAAGGATCAGCATCTAGTGCATCATTGATTCTAGTTGAGCTTCAGAGTTTGTTGGTGAGCCTCCTTGCTTCCGGAGGATCCCCTTTTATTTCTTTTAAATATTTTAGTTCATTAGGATATCGTGGGTCTTGTCCCGACATCCCTCTCAGTTATTAGAGGCTTCATAGATAGTTAGTTAGTTCATGTGTCATTATCTTGTTATTGACTTATGTTAAATCTTGTGTTGCCTCTTTGGCTAAGTTGAATGTTATTTCTAAACATTCTCAGTTTATCTATTCAGACAGTTTATTTAAGATTGTATTTAAGTACATTTTTTGTTGAGTAACTCTTCCGCGGAGAGTCTAGCCTAGCCAAGGGTTCACTTGGGGCCAGCAATGGTTCTCGAGTGCCAGTCCCACTCAGGGTGTAGGCTCAGGACATGACAAACTTGGTATTAGAGCCCAGAGTTCAAGAGTCCTAAGAAGTCTATAAAGCCGTGTAAGTAGAGTACTAGTAATCGGTGTGAAGCGCGCCACATCTATAATTAGGAGGTTGCAACCCTTAGGAATTATCTCACTTCTTTCATACGCATTCTGTGCATTATAGTTAATTTCTATAAAGTGTCTTTTAACTCCTGCTTGTGAGTGTCTTTCAGATCATGCCTCCACGAAGAGCTGTCGGAGGTCGTCCCGCTAGAAGAAATTTTGAGTCGCAGGAACAAGGAGTACCTAATGCACCAGAAGTGAAACCCCAAGGAGAGGTCACCAATGCTGACTTCCGTGAAGCTATCTGGATGTTAAGTCAGGCTGTGACCAATCAAGTTGGATAGAGAGACAATCGGTAGGAAGTGGCTGATACTTCAAGGATCCGTGAGTTATTAAGGATGAATCCTCCAAGCTTCACTGGTTCAAGTGTTACTGAGGATCTAAATAACTTTATTGAAGAGCTTCAGAAGGTCTTTGAGATTATGCATGTTGCCGATGCTGAGAGGGTGGAACTAGTTGCATACCAAATGAAGGGTGTTGCTAGAATCTAATTTGATCAATGGAAGAAGAATCGAGTTGAGGGTGCACCACTTGTGAGTTAGGATTGTTTTGAGGAGGCCTTCTTGGGGCTCTTCTTTCCTCGATAACTGAGAGAAACAAAGGTACGATAGTTCCTCAAACTTAAGAATGATTCTTTAAGTGTTCTTGAGTATAGTCTGAAGTTCACCCAACTTTCACGTTATGCTCTGGAGATGGTTGCTCACATGAGAAGCAGGATGAGTTTGTTTGTTGCTAGGTTGTCTCGTCTGTCTAGTAAGGAAGGCAGGGCAGCTATGCTGATAGAAGATATGGAAATACCAAGGCTGATGATCCATGTGCAACAGGCTGAAGAAGAGAAGCTAAAAGATATGGAGGAGTTTCGAAATAAGAGAGCTAAGACAGGGAATAAGTCCGTGCAGCAGAAGAGTAATGCCAATCGATCATCTTTCCAACAGAAACAAAGGGGACCTGCTTCATCATCTACTAGTTCACCTGCACCAAGGAACAAAGCTGAGTACAATAGTCAAAATTCACAGAACTTCAAAACTAGACCTTCCAATTCTCAAGGTAGTATGGCTCAAGGAGGTAGTAAGCCTCCTGCATGTGCTAAGTGTGGTAGGAGCCACTCTGGGATGTGTCGTGATGGCTCCACTGGTTGCTTCAAGTGTGGCCAGAACGGTCATTTTATGAGAGAGTGTCCTAAGAACAGGTAGGGTAACGGTAAAGGGGGCAATAGAGCCCAGTCTTCTTCAGTTGCTCCACCAGACAAAGCTCCATCTAGAGGAGTTGCTTCAGGGGTAGGCAGAGGAGGAAACCGTCTTTATGCTATCACTAATCTCCAAGACTAAGAGCTCTAGATGTTATCACTGATATGATCCAAGTCTTTAACTTTGATGTTTATGCTTTGCTAGATCCTGGAGCGAGTTTATCCTTTGTAACTCCTTATATTATGATGAATTTTGATATTCTTCCTAAGAAACTTAGTGAGCCCTTCAGTGTTTCTACACTTGTTGGTGAGTCTATTCTAGCAGAGAGACTCTATCATGATTGTACCATTTCCAACCATCACAAGAGCACCATGGCTGATTTAGTTGAGTTAGACATGGTACATTTTGATGTTATTCTTGGTATGGACTGGCTTCATGCATGTTATGCCTCAGTTTATTGTATAACTCAAGTTGTCAAGTTCCAGTTTCCTAATGAGCCAGTTATATAGTAGAAAACTAGTTTAGCAGTGCCTAAGGGTCTTTTTATTTCGTACCTTCCTAGTGGTGTGTCTATCACTTAGTACAAGTTAATGACTCTAGTGTTGAGATACCTCTTATTCAGTAGTAAAAGAGTTTCCAAAAGTTTTCTAGATGATCTTCCCAGATTCCCTCACGAGAGAGAAATAGACTTTAGTATAGATATTCTTCCTGATACTCATCCTATATCTATTCCGCCATATAGAATGGCACCAGCAGAGTTGAAAGAGTTGAAAAAGAAGTGAAAGATCTCCTAGAGAAAGCTTTTATTCGACCAACTATCTCACCTTGGGGTGCTTCGGTCTTATTTGTGAGGAAGAAGGATGGTTCCCTTAGAATGTATATAGACTACCGTCAGTTGAACAAGGTTACCATCAAGAATAAGTATCCTCTTCCGAGAATTGATGATCTCTTCAATCAACTTCAGGGTTCCACTTGTTTCTCAAAGATAGACCTCAGATTTGGCTACCATCAGTTAAGAGTAAGGGAATGTGCTATTCCAAAGACATCTTTTAGGACCTGTTATGGTCATTATGAGTTTCTGGTCATGTCGTTTGGTTTAACCAATGCACCTGCACCGTTCATGGACCTTATAAATAGAGTATTCAAGCCTTATTTAAATATGTTTGTTATCTTGTTCAATGATGACATTCTAATCTATTCAAGAAATAAGAAAGATCATGCTAGTCATCTCAGAATAGTTCTCCAAACTCTAAAGGATAGAGATTTGTATGCCAAGTTCTCTAAATGTGAGTTTAGGCTTGTGTCTGTGGCATTCTTAGGCCACATTGTTTCCGGTGATGTGATTAAAGTTGATACTCATAAAATAGAAAGAGTTTAGAATTGGCCTAAACCCATATCTCCAACTGATATTAAGAGTTTCTTGGGGTTGGTTGGATATTATAGAAGGTTCATAGAGAGGTTCTCATCTATTTCGTCCCTTTTGACTAAGTTAACTCAGCAAACAGTGAAGTTTCAATGGTCTGAAGCTTGTGAGAAAACCTTTCAGGAATTGAAAAAGAGGTTGACTACTGCCCAATATTAACTTTACCAGAAGGTACGCAAGTGTATATTATGATGCGTCCAGAGTTGATTTGGGTTATGTGTTAATGCAGAATGGCAAAGTTATAGCTTATGCCTCCAAATAGTTGAAAGTTCATGAGAAGAATTATTCAACCCATGACCTACAGTTGGCTGTCGTAGTATTTTCTTTGAAAATATGGCACCATTATCTTTATGGTGTTCATGTGGATGTGTTCACCGATCACAAGAGTCTTCAGTGTGTTTAGTCAGAAAGATCTTAATCTCGGACAGAGGAAGTGGTTAGAGTTACCTGAGGATTATGATATGAGCGTCATCTATCACCCAGGTAAGGCTAATATTGTTGCTGATACCTTGAGCGGGTTGTCTAAGGGTAGTACCGCCCATGTTGAGAAAGAAAAGAGAGAGTTAGTGAATGATGTGCACAGACTTTCACAATTAGGAGTTCGATTAATGGATTCCATAGAAGGAGGAGGAGTCGTTATGAACGGGGCTGAATCATCATTCGTGTCAGAAGTGAAAGAGAAGCAAGACAAAGATCCTATTTTTATTGAATTGAAGGAAAATGTTCATAAGAAAAAAGTAATTGCTTTTGAACAAGAGGGAGATGGTGTATTGAGGTATCAAGGTAGGTTGTGTGTACCAAGGGTGGATGAGCTCCAACAGAGGATCATGGAGGAAGCTCATAGCTCCATATATTCTATCCATCCGGGTTCCACAAAGATGTATCATTATTTGAGAGAAGTATATTGATGGAATAGTATGAAGAAAGGTATTGCTGAGTTCGTTGCTAAGTGCCCGAATTGTCAACAAGTTAAAGTAGAGCACCAAAAGCCCTGTGGTATGGCTCAGAATATAGAACTTTTGGAATGGAAGTGGGAGATGATCAATATGGACTTTATTACTGGTTTTCCTCGGTCTTGCAGGCAACATGATTCGATTTGGGTCATTGTTGATATAATGATTAAATCAGCCCACTTTTTGTTGGTAAAGACTACCCATTCAGCTGAGGATTATATCAAGTTGTATCTTCAAGAGGCAGTTAGATTTCATAGGGTGCCATTTTCGATTATATTAGATAGAGGTGCACAATTTACTGCACAGTTCTGGAAATCTTTTAAGAAAGTCTTGGGTTCAAAGGTGAACTTGAGTACTGATTTTCATCCTCAAACAGATGGTCAAGCTGAGCACACTATTCAGACTTTAGTAGATATGTTGAGGGCCTGCGTGATTGATTTCAAAGGTAATTGGGATGATCACCTACCTCTCATAGCGTTTGCTTACAACAATAGTTACCACTCTAGCATCCATATGGCTCCTTATGAAGCTCTTTATGATAGGCGATGCAGATCTCCTATTGGATGGTTTGAAGTTGGTGAAGTTGGGTTGATAGGACCAAACTTAGTTCATCAAGCTATGGATAAAGTGAAAGTTATTCAAGAAAGGTTGAAAACAGCGCAGAGTAATCAAAAATCCTACACTGATGTTTGGAGAAGGGAGTTAGAGTTTGAAGTAGATGATTGGGTATGCTTGAAAGTTTCACCCATGAAGGGTGTTATGAGATTTGGTATGAAGGGTAAGCTTAGTCCCCGGTATATTGGCCCTTATAGAATATCCAAAAGGATTGGTAATGTAGCTTATGAGTTGGAGCTACCACAAGAGTTAGCAGTGGTCTATCCGATATTTCATATTTCCATGTTAAATAAGTCCATGGGAGATCCTTCACTTATCATACCTACTGAAGATAATTGTATTAAGGACAACTTGTCTTATGAGGAGATTCTTGTTCAGATTCTAGACCGCTAGGTTCGCAAGTTGAGAACAACATAAGTAGCATCAGTTAAAGTTCTTTCAAGAAATCAGTTTGTTGAGGAAGATGAGGAAGATATGAAGAAGAGACACCCACATCTCTTCAAATCCGAAGAAATTCCAAATTAAGGTACTAATCCTTTTCTTTGCATTTATTTTAAGTTGGCATGTTGTATTTACATTTTCTTGTTGGGTGTTTGAGCTAAATGTCAGATGTTACGCCCTTAGCCTGCTAA
The DNA here is from genome assembly GCA_029582685.1 of Solanum piurae. Classification (NCBI taxonomy): domain Eukaryota; kingdom Viridiplantae; phylum Streptophyta; class Magnoliopsida; order Solanales; family Solanaceae; genus Solanum; species Solanum piurae. The sequence goes on along the minus strand of JAJOOO010004739.1, from coordinate 10,258 downwards.
GAGTAATCTCATTCAAGGACGGATGTTCCCAAAGGGGAGATATTGTAACATCTCACTATTTAAAAGAATAGGAAGAAACCATTTTTGGAAATAATCAAATTTGGAAAGTTTGACAAAGTTAAGTTGAGTATGAGTTTTGGGTCAACTTCAAACGACCATAACTTCTGGCTCAAGAAGATTTACGTGTGCTACCAGATACCATAGAAAATATCATTGAATTATCTTTCTAACGCCTCTAAGTTTGTGTGATTTCGAGTTCGTATGAGGGAGAGATGGCCATTTGAAGTTGGTTGTCTAGATAAGGAAAGTCAAAACCGGATTTTTTAAAGGTATTATGGTCTTTCCACTACACAATTAAATTATTTTGTTTTCGGTAATTACATAGGGGTCTAAACTGAATTGGTTTGGTTTACGCACTCAGAGATTTCATGCTAGGGATTTTAGAGAAAGAATGAAAGAGGACAAAAGAGGAGAAAGAGCCAAAGTTCGTCGTTCTTGAGGTTTCGCTTGTGGATTTTGATAAGTCCACAAATTGGACTCATTTAGGGCTATATTTGGATAGAATTAGTGTTCTCAAATGCATATTTTATCTCAATATCTGATGAAAACCCTTAAGTTTCAGGTATTTGGAGTTTGAGGGAAAGCATGAACACTACTTAGCCAAAAAGGAATAAAGGAAGCTGAAAGAATGAAGAAATGAAGATCTGAGAATCGCCAAACCCGTTCCGTGAGTCGCCAAAAGGTCTTATCCTCACCTTTTGTTCCAGTGTGCTGATCCCTAAAGGAAAGGATCAAATCGGCGGTGAAAAAGAGCAGTCGACGTGTCGCCGAGCAGTTCCGTGAAGCAGTACTATGTCGCCTAATGATCTAAAACACGACGATGTTGAAGGCTAACACAAGACGGCAATGAACTAGACCGAAGGGCCTATCGCCGAGTTGATCGACGATTCCGACTAACTTCACCAAGTGATCTTTCGTAGCACAGAGTTTTGGAAACTATAAATACTCGTTGAGAATTATTATTTTAGTAACGTATTTTTAGCTTTGAACAGTAATATTTCAGACTTTGCTTCTATTTTTTAGCTCTAAGTTTGGAGAGGGTTTTGAAGAACTTGAAGGTTCAAATGGTTTCAATTCCAAGATTTTGGACTTGGGTCTTGTGGATTATTCACTCTTGACTTGTTTTAAAACGTAATCTTGCATACCCATTGATGGAAACTGAGATTGGTAGAACTTTTTATCTCTTTTATATGTCTAGCTAAAACCCCAAATCTTGGGCTGTGATTTTGTGAATATGGGTTAGATTATCTATTGGGTTTTGCTTGTTGATGGTTTATTTGTTGTTTAAATGTGATTTCATTTAGTAGTTGTAATGGAACTTAATGAAATTGTACTTGCAAATATGATTTCACCTTTGTGTTTTCGGCTTGCTCTAGAGAGAGGTCGTAAAACTAAGACTACTAAAATGATGACTGGTGAGATTGCGTCGACATGAGGTTCAGCTCGAGTGAGTGAACCCTAGTCCTTCTCCCACACACTCAGTTCGAGAGAGTGAGTGGGCTAAGGTGGAGGTTGTTCTTCATGCGGCAAGTCGGTGTTCGAGAGAAACCGAGTTGATTCGGGGTAAGTTGCTCGAGAGATAATTTACCCCCACTATGGTCTAGCCTAGTCACAAATATTCAACGAATTTACTATCAAAAGTATGTACCCAATGATCTAGTTTAACTCGTATTCCTATCACATCCCAAGAATCTCATTTCCTTGAGTAGTACTATTTGCATTTTCGCTGCTTTTTGCTTACTTGTTACAAACCACCATTGACACTTTTGTGTCACCCTTTAGATTTAGTGTGTTTGTATTCGATAATGTTTTTTTTGCTATGACTAATTAGAACTTTATTTTATTTTTTTATTAATTCTCAAGCCCACTCCCTTGGGACTCGACCCTAACCCTTGGTCTCGGCGGTTCACCGAAGTTCCTCATCTCGCTGTTAATTTCAAGTTTTGTTTGATGTTGGATCCTATAGCTTTCAGCGAGACGCTTGAGATCGCCAAAAGTACTCGGCAACACGCCGAAAGCCTTCTTGATCGTTGTTTTGCTTGCACCCCTGAACTCTTTTTGAACTATAACTTTCAGCGAGCTTGTCCTTGTTCGCCAAAAGCTTTTAGCGACACGCCAAGTAGCTCCCCCCATCGCCTAATTGCTACAGTGTTAGAGCTAATTCCTTCGGCGAGATCGATCTAGATCACCCAAGAAATTTGGCGATTCGTTATCTGGTTTAGTGAGTCTGTCTGCAATTGTTCTGCTGCGCTTTTGTTTAATTTTTTCTCACTTCTCTTCAAGATTTTGCATACATGACTAAATCAAAAGTTGTTGAAAGAAAAACACCAGCCCAAGAGAAGTCCAAAGGGATTGCGATAAATGAGGATGTATCTATGTCGAAAGGCAAAGCTACGAAACTACCCACAACTAGTGGGAAAGGCAAGGGAAAAAGGCCCACTTTTGCCAGGAAGACCATTACCCTATACCCTAATATTCCTTCATGGGCCCGGGGATTCTGCAAAGCGGTACATGTCTTTCTGGCGGACTCACACTCAACAGACCTTGATGAATTTGGCACTGTTGTTCCTCCTGAGGTGACCTCGGGCATTGATGCCCAGACAGATGGAGCGACTGTGTAGACAGGACACCCTCTTTACCTTTCTATATGTCTTTCTTTATTTTACCTTTCAGATTCTATGTTATTTGCATTTGAGGACAAATATTTTTTATTGTGGTGGGGTGAGGCCCACCTTTGTGTGCCACTCGTGAATCATGTTTTGTTTGAGTATTTCGGTTGTGAGCTATAATGTTGTGTTAATACTATTTTTGTAGATGTTTGAGCTTGTGGCTCATTTTATTTTAAATTACAAAATGATTTTGACCCTTATGAAACCCTTTCGGAAATTTTTGCCACCTCTCGTGCATTGAATATGGCTGTTCTTTTGCAAATTTTGAGTCTCGGTTCTGATCAATGCCGATGACTTGAATAGTGCTCATGATCGAACGAACATGGATGTGCGGCTACAATAAGGCAAAATGAAGTTGCATAGACAATATGTGAACTCTTTGCATCTCGTTGTGATTAGCCATTTATCAAATTGATTCTCTTGTGATGACCGTTTCACACTAGCGAAAGTGTGAAGCCTTGTTTGACTTTAGTGTCGATGCCTTGTGTGATGAGCTTATTGTGAACCATGCATGAATACACCTAGAATTAGCCCCGTCGGTCCGATTGATTAATTAAAGTTATCTCTTGATATGATCTTAGGCAACTTTAAAGAGTGTGAGCCAATTTGACATATACCTCTTTGTGGCTTACCTTGTGAGCTTGTGTGAATCTATTTTTAACACCCCTTGAACCTTACCTTTCTTTGGAAGAAACTTGATGCAAACATAACCTTTTTTTTATCCATTACCCATAATCTTCATGAAGTTGTGGTTAGTTGAATACCCAACTTAGGCCAAAAGCCTAAGTTGGGGCTGTGGTGAAAAGAAAGGGTAAATCAAGAAGTGCAAGAAAGTCCTTCTTACCCATGGTTTTGAGAAAAATGGAACCCCTCCATACAAAAAAAATAGAGAGGAAAGAAAGAAAGAAAAAGAAAAAGAATGAAAAAGAAGTGGAATAAAGTTGTGAAAATACAAAGAAATTAGGGTTTACAAAATTCCATGGGAAGTGGATAATAGGATGACTTATGAGCACTAAAGAGAATGATGAAGGTATAGGAAAGGAAATGTTGTGAGCACCACATTTCATGAGGATGAAAGTCACTGAGCCTAAATGACCATACATTTGCACTCAGCCCCATTACAAGCCTTAAAAAGACCTTTTTGATCTTGAGTGAGCTGAAACAAATGTTGATTGGAAAATACAGGCAAACCTATGGGTGAAAGTATGCATTATGTTCATCTCTCTGAGTGTGAGCGTTGCATTTGATTCCGAAGCTTAAATTGCAAACCATTGTGTGTGAATATGGAATCATTCCCTGTGTGAGGGAATTTGAACACTTTGGTTGAGCTTGAACTTGCATTTGAAGCAAGTATTATGAGCATAAGATTCTTTGATATTGGTGTGTCACAACTTGAATCTTTGGGTACACATTTGATCTTTGCATAAGTAAATTGAGTCTTGTTGTGTGCATTCATGATTGAGACTTGTGTAACACTATTCGAGACCTCTTTTTTGAACAGCTGAACTTGAGTTTGCTTGAGGACAAGCAAAAGTTTAAGCTGGGGGTTAGGATGAGTCCACAAATTGGACTCATTTAGGGCTATATTTTGATAGAATTAGTGTCCTGAAATGCATATTTTGTCTCAATATCTGATGAAAACCCTTAAGTTTCAGGTATTTGGAGTTTGAGGGAAAGCATGGACACTACTTAGCAAAAAAGGAACAAAGGCAGCTGAAAGAACGAAGAAATGAAGATCTGAGAATCGCCGAACCTGTTCCGTGAGTCGCCAAAAGGTCTTATCCTCACCTTTTGTTCTAGTGTGCTGAGCCCTAAAGGAAAGGATCAAATCGGCGGTGAAAAAGAGCAGTCGGCGTGTCGCCGAGCAGTTCCGTGAAGCAGTACTATGTCGCCTAATGATCTAAAACACGACGATGCTGAAGGCTAACTCAAGACGGCAATGAACTAGACCGCAGGGCCTATCGTCGAGTTGATCGGCGATTCCGACTAACTTCACCAAGTGATCCTTCGCAGCACAGAGTTTTGGAAACTATAAATACTCGTTGAGAATTATTATTTTAGTAACGTATTTTTAGCTTTGAACAGTAATATTTCAGACTTTGCTTCTATTTTTGAGCTCTAAGTTTGGAGAGGGTTTTGAAGAACTTGAAGGTTCAAATGGTTTCAATTCCAAGATTTTGGACTTGGGTCTTGTGGATTTTTCACTCTTGACTTGTTTTAAGACTTAATCTTGCATACCCATTGATGGAAACTGAGATTGGTAGAACTTTTTATCTCTTTTACATGTCTAGCTAAAACCCCAATTCTTGGGATGTGATTTTGTGAATATGGGTTAGATTATATGTTCGGTTTTGCTTGTTGATGGTTTATTTGTGGTTGACATGTGATTTCGTTTAGTAGTTGCGTCGGAACTTAATAAAATTATAGTTGCAAATACAATTTCACCTTTGTGTTTTCGGCTTGCTCGAGAGAGTGGTCGTAAAACTAAGACTACTAAATTGATGGCCGGTGGGATTGGGTCGACATAAGGTTCAGCTCGAGAGAGTGAACCCTAGTCCTTCTCCCACACACTGAGCTCAAGAGAGTGAGTGGGATAAGGTGGAGATTGTTCTTCATGCGGCAACTCGGTGTTCGAGAGAAACCAAGTTGATTCGGGGTAAGTTGCTCGAGAGAGAATTTACCCCCACTATGGTCTAGCCTAGGCACAAATATTCAACGAATTTACATCAAAAGCATGTACCCAATGATCTAGTTTAACCCGTATTCCTATCACATCCCAAGAATCTCATCTCCTTGATTAGTACTCTTTGCATTTTCGCTGATTTTTGCTTACTTATTACAAACCCCCATTGTTAATTGACACTTTTGTGTCACCCCTTAGATTTAGTGTGTTTGTATTTGATAATGTTTTTTTAGCTATGACTAATTAGAACTTAATTTTATTTTTCTATTAATTCTCAAGCCCACTCCTTTGGCACTCGACCCCAACCCTTGGTTGGGTTACTTTACTATTGTACAATCGTAGACACTTGCATTGGAAGTTGTATCTTGATTATGCAAACATAAGATTTAATTCAGCGAAAGTATAGGGTTCGTTCACCCATGTGTCAATCATGATTTAATTCAGTTAAAGTATGTTCTTCAAAGTATTCAAATTGAGTTCTTGATGGGTTTTGTTGAAGTTCTATAGACTTCTTAAGTAATTGAGGTTGTTGAGATGTTCTTAAGTTAAATTCATGAAATTTGATGTAGTTTTGAGTAGATTCTTGTATGTTTTGGTTATGTACTCGAATCTAAGTGTTTGGAGAATGAACCAATTGAATCTAGAGGGTTTAGAGTTGAAGAATGACCAAGGAAATCCGTCAAATTTATGGGGAAAAGGGGTGGGGCGCCGTGCCAATCAGTGCGCCCCACATCAACATATGTAGTAGGGGCTCTGGGACGCAGCGCCAGCTAGCACGCCCCAACCTAGTTTCTGTTGTTCCGTCTCTAGTACCCCGAGCCAGGGACGCCAGGTCTTCTATCTTTTCCACTTCTCTCCATCTGAGTTCCCTTGAAACGTACCTATGTTTCCTTGTTGATTTCTACACTCTAAGGTACTTCTAAACAACATGAAATCATCCATAACATGAGATCATGAGCCTTGAATCCATAATTCAATTCAAGGAAAGTTAAGAGTCAAGTCAAGAGAAATTCATAAAGTTTTCCAAAGGTCTTTCACAAATGTTTTAACTTTGTTTTAAAACTTGACTTTTGAGTTGAGTAAAGAGTAAAGATTGATGTTCATTAATTCAAAAGAGTATATGGGACTATGTATTCCCAAAGAGTAAAATGTTTTCACATTTAAACAAGAAAGGAAACTGATATCTCCAAAGGAGCCTTTGAGCTAGTTTTCAGTAAAGAATAAATGCTTTCACAATTAAGCAAGAGAGGAAACCCTAATTTCGAAGGGAGCCTTTGGGCTAGTTTTTGAGTAATTATCTCAAACCACGGAGTTATATTTTTAAACATATAAGCTAGTATATTTTGGGAGGAGTATTGAGCACCAATATGGGGGAGAGTTCAGAAAACTCCCAGCCCCCATAAACCGTGTAGCCACCATGGGTAGAAAAGGGTCATACTTTTTAGATATTCCTTGGTGCTTTTTAGCATAGACTAGTGGATCCACTTAGTAGTCAGGTTTTATACCCTCGACAAGGTATTGGACGGCCCTGGCAGCATGAGGCAAAACGTTGTATCATCACATAGCTCTTAAGCGATGGTTGTCGGTTAGAGAAACTCTCACAGAAGTATTTTGTAATATTATATACACAAAGTTATTTCTATTTTTATATACAAACTGAGTTTATATTGTATCTTTGCATACATACAGAGCTACTATTGTATTTCTAAATACACGGAGTGGTTATCCATGTTTTAAAAGCTTTTCTTTATATTACTACTTTATATTGAAATGAGTTCAGTTAGTTCAATTCGGTTGAGACCAGGTGTGTTCTTTCAGTTCCCTTCTCAAGCTTATGTCTTGTTTTAGAATTCCCCTCGCATGCTCGTACATTCAATGTACTGATGTCATTTCGCCTGCATCGTTGTTATGATACATATATAGGTAACCAGGATCAGTATCTAGTGCATCCTTGATTCTAGTTGAGCTTTAGAGTTTGTTGGTGAGCCTCCTTGCTTTCGGAGGATCCCCTTTTATTGCTTTTCAATATTTTAGTTCATTAGGATTTTGTGGGTCTTGTCCCAACATCCATCTCAGTTATTAGAGGCCTCATAGACAGTTTGTTGGTTCATGTGTCATTATCTTGTTATTGGCTTATGTTAAATCTTAAGTTGCCTTTTTGGCTAAGTTGAATGTTATTTCTAAACATTCTTAGTTTATCTATTCAGACATTTTATTTAAGATTGTACTTAGATACATTTTCTATTGAGTAAGTCTTGCGCTGAGAGTCTAGCCAGGCCGAGGGTTCGCTTGGGGCTAGCAATGATTCTCGAGTGCTAGTCCCGCCCAGGGTGTAGCTTCGGGTCTTGACAAAAGATCCAACAAAGTGTAATCAATCTTTAAAAAGCTCTCTTTGTCTTTCTTCATTCACTTAGTGATCTAAGTTTCAAAGAGCTTAATTGAGCTTACAAGATCGTGAATAAGTTGTAAAGTGCCGCACGGAGCATTAGTTGAAGTCTAAGTCCATGACACAGGGTCGTCTTAACCCTTAGGCTACTAAAGTCATCACTTGGGGCCCCATATTTTTGGGCACCTCTTTTAAAAAAATTACTTAGTAATGTTATTTTTAAAAAAAATAAATTATGTACTATGAGTGCTATGATTTTTTTAAGGAAACTGCATATGAGATGAATACAGAACCTGAATTTCATAAGAAATAATTTGATGATAATATTGATTAAGAAATCCTAAAGTCCACGTAGGATATATATATGTATATATAGTATATCAAGCTATTTTTTCATTTCAAAATAGATTTGAACCAATTGAAGCTAATGAAAATATTTTTGATTTCTTATATAGTGGTAAATTGAGATCACTAGATGATGAGAATTTTTAAAAAAAATCATTGTCTTAACCTTGAACTTTCTTTAACAAATAATAGTTATTTTGATATTGTTGGTTTAGATTTATTTTTTGAATTAAAAGTGTTAAGAGAAATAATACAAGTAGAAGATAATGATCTAATAAAAATACTCAATCAAATAAAAAGGCTTGATTCTTTTCCAAATACACATATTGTTTATATAATAATGTTAACCGTATTTGTAGCCGTTGCCTTAGTCGAACAATTTTTTTTGAAACTAAAAATTATTAAATCTAATTTAAGATCAACAACATCTCAAGAGCAGTGGCGTAGCTACAGCCACCCCAGGGTATCCAGTTGGACACCCTTCATCGTAAAATTATGTTGTGTGTGTATATATATACTAGTTTTTTGACACTTGTGTTGCACATGATTACCAATTCCAAAAATATATGTTATAGTAAATAGTATTGCTTATTTAAGCGAATATTTGAATTAAAAAATTAGCAAAAAATAATATTACAGATTCTTTTGTAAATGTTCATCATGGATTGTCATATATATCTCTTATTCACGCAAAACTATGAAGATGGTTAATGAAAAAATTTATTAGTTAAATGTAATAATGTATATATTTATTTCAATTTGATGAGGTTCAATCATGTAATTAGTCTTATCTCACTAATATTACCTTATAAACATTATTTTCTTTGTATTTTTCTTGTCATCTAACCAGATATGATTTGCATGTGTATTCCACGTTAAATTGTTTAGCTGTCATATGAACATGTGAAGAGAACAACTACATTTTATATATTCACATATTTTTACATTTGTTGTGAGATTATTTTTAAAAATAAAATAAATCGGAATATTTTAAAATAATATATTTTGAAGTTAGAAGATCTTGTTAACTTGATAATACATTTTTGACATATATATATATATAATACTTTAATTTAATACAAATACCTACCCAAATATAAATATATATTTGCATTAATGATAATATTTATCTCATAAAATTAACTATTAAATAAATAATAAAAATTAAACTAATACAAACTTCAAATGGCGTTATTACAAGTCATGTGAACTTTTCTTCGTCTAAAATACTAAAATATTAAGAATAGTAAATAAGTAAAACCAAAAGGACAATATTTATATAGTAATAACTATTTTGAAGAAAACTTCATGAGAGTCTAAATCACATAAGTAGCATTGATAAATAAAATATTTTTTTTGTCTTGAGTATCAAAAATAAATCGTGACAATTCTCTAAATTTTTGGAAAAGATATTCAGAAGCATATATCTACATCACAAGAGAAATTGTTAACAAAAGCAAATGAATTAAGACTATATCATGTTAACTTCATATTTTGGAACATTACATACTAATGTATATGTTAAGAAAAAAAAAATTATTATATCATCAAAATTATTTTCCTCAAGTACTCTAGGTTATGGAATATACCATCTTAGGATAGAACAACTTACTTCATCAGAATACTGGTACTTCATATTCCACTAAACTTCGTACTCACTCAACGACAATAAATCACACCAAAAAAATTAAAATGCAAGAAGAAGAGTAGAAGATTTAAAAAATTGTGGTTGAAAAATGAGAGGAAGCCCCCCTCTATTTATAGTCAACAAAGGGCAGTATGAACAAATGTTTTTTGTTTCTTATCTGAAAAGTCATGACCTTTTCGAGAAGTCACAACCCATTGAAAAAGTCACAACTCTTTGAAAAATTCACAACTTATTAAAAAAGTCACAACTCTTTGGAAAAGTCACAACTCATCAAAAAATCACAACCCTTCGAAAAAAAGTCACAACTTATCGAAAAAGTCACAACTTATCGAAAAAGTCACAACTCATTGAAAAAGTCACAACCTAAGTTAGGGATATTATAGTAATTTAACATTCAAGTTAGGAGTTCATGCTTTTATATATATATATATATATATATATATATATATATATATATATATATATAT